>JACSYO010000476.1:1467500-1502500 GCA_016806645.1 Ophiodon elongatus | reverse complement strand
TTTCTTTTCTTTTTTGTTGCACCTCTTTCATTGTTGGTAAGCTCGAGGGCGCATGGTGGATGTGAAATGTCGTAAACGATCCCCGAACATCCTCTCGTTTAAAGTACTCCTAATAGCTCGCATATCGCGCACATTATATATTTGTTTGTTTTGTTGTTTGTGGTAGAACTTTTCGTGAGTGATGCCGGGAAGCCTGAGTTGCATTTCCACTCAACTTTGAAAAAGTTTCTCTTCCCCCCTCCTCCTCCTCCTCCTGTCGTAAGAAACTGTGATGTTCCTTTGAGATAAGGGAGCCGGGTAGGCATGACAACTCTGTGGGGAGAGCAGAGTATGTGAAGGCAGCACAATGAGGCACACACTGCAAGGAAGGCTTTTTTTTTTTTTACACAGTCCTTCACAGCTCTCCGGCTCTGGCCCCCTGAAGCCCCGCTTGTGTGTGTGGACCGACTTTTATTCAACAGATAACCTCAGTCATGTCTGGAAAAAAAAAAGAAGCAGAGCGGCCCGGGTGAAACTTTACTGTGACCCAACACAGTTTGTGTTTCATCAAGAGCAATTTTTTTGCTGTAGTCCTTTTTTTTTTTTTAAATATATGTATATTTATATGTGTGTGTGTGTGTGTGTGTGTATATATATATATATATATATATATATATATGTATATGTATATAAAAATATATATATATATATATATATATATATATATAAATAAATAAATAAATAAAGCATGTCCATCTATACCTTCATCTTCACAGCTTTACAAGCAAGTTGAGGAGATGATTTGATGAAATGCCACGCCGGCTTCTTTAAATTGCTAATGTTAAAACACTCACTTCCAGTTCTTGGCTTCCAACTATTTCCTTGAAAAGTTACAAAAAGATTCTTTGACAACTTTTTGCAAGTTTTGTACTCTCGGCCACAGCGGGAGGGGAACGGTTACACACACGCACGCGTGCCTCTAAAACTGTGGGGATCACTTTAGGGGGAAAATAGAAATCAGCAAAATAATTCCTGAAACTTTGATGTTTTAGTTTGTTTTTGCAGTTTTTACGAGCGGCATACGAACACAAATCTGATTTGGAGGCGATAGACGAGTGTTTGTTTTAGACTTTTAATCACTTTTTTACAGGAAGCACAGTGAGCAACGTGAGCCACGCATTAGTCTGTAAGATCTAGGATTTCCAGAAAGGGTTGTTTTTATTACTTGTTTAAAAAAAAAAAAAAAGACTTTACAAAGTAACAGAAACTTTTCAAAGCACTAGTTTCACAGTAGAAGCTCTGAATATTCCTGCCTCAGTCAAAGGTCAGTGAATTTCTGTCACGTACAGTTCCGTGTCTACCTTTGTTTTAACATGTGCATGCTTAATGTTGCCCTTTAAAAAAAAAAATATATTCCACAAATTCCTACGGATTTAAACAAGTTCTTCTACTTTTGCATTGATTTTTTTCTGCTAAGCTGACACGTATGACTTTAATTGAGGAGTTTGATACTCACGCTGTCATCTCAAGGCACTTTGTCAGTAAGTGCTTCTAACTGACAGCGGCTTTTAAATTTAGTTGGGAATAAGTCCTTCACTTCGTTGTCCCCTCTTGTGCGTTCATGTGTTTTTTTTCCCCCCTCAGATGCGACCGGCTTCGCGTATTCGTCGCTCTTAACTTTGAGCAGTCGCTTATATCGTGCGTGCAATATATACTGCTTTGTTAAACCTTTGCAAACATTTAACAAGCTTCTTTTAAAACGTGATCAGGCAATGTATCAATCTAGTTCTATAGCCTTTTAAAAAAAAAAAAAAAAAAAAAAAAAAAGTGTTCCTCTTTCCAGACACTGGATATTATTGTATCTCACGGCCTTGTTCGTAGCCGCTATTAAACGTCAAAACAGTTGACGACTTCCTAAAGAGAACCTCTGCTTGTAAAACTCTTTCCCGTATGTGTGTGTGTGTGTGAGACGGAGTGGGAGAGAGCACAGCACTTTTTTTCCTGTATTCGTGTGTGTGTATGTGTGTGTGTGTGTGTGTGTGCGCCGTGGAGACAGCCATGGCTTAGTCATATGGCTGCAATATGTGAAGTCTCTGCGGTGGAACTGGGAAGAGAGAAAGTTTAGAGAGAGAGAGAGAGAGAGAGAGCGAGCACATGGAGTTAGGGAAGTCAGAAATGTCCTGTTCGACTTGCTGGAATGTATCTCCTGTGTTTTATTGATGGTTTGATGCTCTGTAAGACACGAGGAACAACTGTAGTGATTTTGTGGGCTGCCACGCATTTGTCTTTGGTCGTTTCAAAGGAGGGCTGTGTTACAAGAGGGGAGGGGGTGTGGGGGGGGGGAGAGGGCCGGTTTGAGATGGAGTGTAGAAGAACATTCTCACCCAGTCCAGGCGGCTTCTCTGAGGGGGGGGGGGGGCTTCTAGTGATTTCCATTGGTGGACATGTGACTGATCTTACTGCCTCAAAGCATCGCGGTCATGAAGGTGTTTGGAAAGAAAGAGACAAGTTTGTTGCGCAGTGTGTATATATATATATATATATATGTATATATCTCTCTCGTAATGATAGTCATCATAATGGACATAAATAAGAGTTTGCTTTTTGTTTATACACTTTTTTTTGGAATATTGGTGTGTTTTGAAAAGGGCAAAGCTATTTGCAATTTGAAATTATAGGCAGGGCTGGGCGATAATTCAATACGATAATTGAATGTCTGACCATGGTATTGTATAAACTCCCATATCGAGATGTAGTGACACGCAGTTACGTCGTCTGAATTGGTAATAACAAGCACATACTCGGATTTCTCTGAACAAAAGTTAAATCAAACTATTGTCTTCATCCAATTACTCTGTATTTGTCTGCAAACATAGTCAGTGTATAGCTGGAAATATTTATTTATTTATTTTCTATGATTTCACCCCAAACGATTCTTAATTAAATGACAAAATACTCTGTACTTTACAATTGTCAAGTATTTAATTCACACAAAGTTTCCAGAAATAGGCTTTACCATGTGGTTATTCTATATAAACTATTTATTTATAAATTGAAATACCAGAAAACATGCTACATCGTGATATATATATATATATATTGTTATCGAGATATGAAACGACCCATATCGTGATAGAAGATTTTGCCCATATCGCCCGGCCGTAATCGTTGCCAGAGAAAGCATGAGAAAATAGGAGCCAAAGTGTATATGATATAAATAAGCAAACAGCATTCTTGGTAAATGGTGGGTCAAGACCTGGAGAAGTTGTAGAGACCTGATTATTACACAGCACAAATGAATAACCTCACGCTAGATAAGAACCCAGACATCAACAAAACAAAACAAACAAAAAAAAGTGAACAGGATTGATAGAAGTTTATACAACTCATGCCAAACCTCCACCACTGTGGGCGTTTTGGATGAGCCTGTGTGTTTTGTTGGCCTTGCATTACCTGCAGAAATCCTTCCTTTAGTGAAGAGATTTCACGTCATAATTCCTGCATCAACCCTCAGTCGCCGCTGTCTCTTTCCTTCTGCGGCGGACCGACGCGTGTCCTTCCTGGGAGCGCTGGGTCCTGTCGCAGCTTGTCATGGTGTTTGAACGCGCGGAACAAAGGACGGATCTCCGTCAACCTCTGCTTATTACTGCTGTTCTGTAAACTGCCACTCTGCGTGGAGACGGCAGAGCAACTTGCGGCGCAAATAATCCCGTTCACAGACCTGTTGCTGGCCACAGACGTGTGTGCGTGCGTGTGTGTATGTGTGTGTGTGTGTGTGTGTGTGTGTGTGTGTGTGTGTGTGTGTGTGTGTGTGTGTGTGAGAAAGTGAAAAAAAAAAAAACCAGCTGTCTCCCAGATTTAAGGAGATAACAGCCCTCCTGAGATCAGTTGAGCTGAATATTTGGTATTAAGACAGTAAAGGAATGAATTAGTTGCGACTGAAGTGGCACCAGGAGTCACTGTTTAAAACTTTGTTTTCGCTCTTTTAATGAAGGGCTTTTCCTTTTGTGTATTTTGACGTGTCAGATAGTTGAATAGAACACTTTGCTCAAACAATATGGCGCAAGTGTTCACAGCTGACGTTCAGCGAACGTCTCCCCACCTCACCATTGAGCTGCTGTCATTATTACTCCTGTGCTCATCAGACCAGCGGATTCTATAGTGCGTAAACCGAAGGGCATCGGAAAAAAGGTCTTTAAGTCATTTATTTTTCCCCTCATGTGGACGCACTGCTCCGCATCCGTTTCTGTTCTCTGATCCCAATTCCTTTTTCTCAACGTGAACTGTCTTCACTCACTGTTTCCAATAAGCAGGAAAAGATTAGCATCTGCAGTATTAGAGCAATCAGCCGTTATTCATCGCAACCCCGCCTGCAGTTCAGATAAAGGAAAACATCCATTTGTCACGGATGGTTTATTTAAAGAAAAAAAAAAAAAAAAAAAAAAAAAGAAGTTTTTTCTTTTTAAAAAAGTTTTTTTTCGCAAAGGCTTCTGGCTCTTCTTGGCTCTGCAGCTCACACTTCTATACCGCACAGGCTCTTGTTTTGCTCATATCGCAAGGACACAATTGTTTTGATCTTACTTTACTGTCTGGGCACATTGTTCTGGCCCTTTTTTTTTTATTTGATTTAATTGCTTTATTTCAGCTGCTTGTAACACGGGTGACACATGGATTTGAGGCGATTCTCCTGTTGCAGTTACTGGAAGTCACTCTGGAAAAGAGTGTCTGCTAAATGCCCAAAATGTCATCCCCACTCTCCGTCTGTGGTTAGTACAGCCTTGTTTAGGCTTGAGTTTGTCTCTAATGTCTTTGGTCTTTATAAGCCTGTCTTTTAGACGGCCTGCTTCAGATAACGAGCACATGGTCTTGGTTTAGGGTGAAACGATTCCTCTTTTTTTTTTTCTCCCCCATTTTGTAGTTGTTTTTTTTTTGGGGGGGGGAACAGACAAATCCTAAATATGGGACAATTTTTCCTCCCTTTTGATCTGAGAGTAAATAATCCCTCTGTCACGATGGTCTTGTGGTTGTAGAGACTAAGCTGTTACCAAACGGTGCCCCCCCCCCACCCCACCCCACCCCAACCCCCCTCAACCCTCCTCAACCCCCCCAACAACACCTGCTTGCTCCTCGTAACTGTCTATCAGTCAAACCTGTGAAACACACGTTCGATGCCATTGGTTCTGAATGGACATGGGCTGTTTGTTTTTTTTTTTTTTTTGTGGGCCCAGAAAGATTTGGAAACCATTTTTTCTTTTTTTAAATCGACACCACTTTGGTTAACGCTCGCTCGTCTGGGGAACCCTGCCGGCTTGTCCTGTGACGCGTTGTGAGTCGCCGACTTCCGACTGCTTCGACTCGGCGGTCTGCTCGACGCGTGCATTTTCCCGTGCGCCGGGACGTTCGCCCGTCGAAGCGCCGCTCGCGTGTTCTTCAGACCTCGTGCAAAAAACACGGCGCGTGATTTGTCCCGAGGCCGCGTTCAATTAACTCCCAAATGGAGCGAGATCTCACTGAAGATGAGTCGAACGCTCCCCGGCTCGGTCGCGAGCACCTCGACTGCGTTTTCCAAATATGAGAGGATCGTTTCATTTGAATTTTTTTTTTTTATTATTTTTTTGTCACATTTACGACACGGCTGCAGTTCTTTCCGTACGTGGGGACACGTTTTGACTTTAATCATACAGCCATGAGTTCCACACGTTCTTTTTGACCTTCGCCTCCAGCTTCCACCTTTTTCCAAGCTATGCGACAGGTGTTGTCCCAGATTTGAAGGGTCTCACGAAGGAAAAGAGGAGAAAACGAGCTCGGGTGTTTATGAGGGAATGTCACGGGGAGAAAAATGTGACTATCTTTAAAACAGTAGACCGTGTGTTTAGTCGTGGAAGTCTGATCAGATTTTATTGGAAGTGTTTTTAAATGTCAAAGAGATCTTGATACGAAAAGTTTCGGTGGGGGGGCAGGGGGGGCACTGCGTTATTCGTGTAAGCTCTGCATCACAAGATGATGGTAATTTATTTATTTATGTATTGAGACTTTGTAAATAAAGCCCGTCGGCTCGGATGGCGCACTAAAAGTTAAAAATTAACTTTGATTTATGTTTTCCACCTGTCATTGTGGCTCTTGTCGTGGCAGCAGTGAATAAAATCATCCTCTTAACGGTTTCACATTTTAAAAATGGAGCGCCTCATTAAAATGTAAAGTCTCATTACAATAACTTGTGATGATGAATATTGAGCCAAAACATGCAGCAAAAAGCGTGAGGGGGGGGAATCAATTTTCCAATTGAGGTGATTTACTGTGGAATTTTTTAAGTTTTGAATCTTTGCACAGTGAATTTGACTGAGTTCCAATCCTGCTTTTTTTTTTTTCTCATAGCAACAATATTTTATGAGGCTGTGGTTTGTGGAGTTGACCAAATGTACTTGCAACTGCTAAGTCAGTGTGTACCCGGTAACAGGCATTTCTAGTTTGCTGTCATTTGCTTTAATTTCCTCTCTCTTTAACAATAATCCCAATGGGCTTAGCTCACAGAAGCGGAAATTCAAGCTTGTTTTTGCCACCCTCGAAAAAGACGACTCGATTTTGAAAGCCAATCCATCACAGGGAAAGTGCAGCTTGAGGTTTTGTCAGAGATTATGTATTCCTTTGTGCCAGTGTCTACCTAACATGTACCGTCCTCAATAAGCTGGGCTCGTTGTCAGTAACTACAGGGACAGCAAACGGGGAGATCTGGACGTCTCCGTCAGAATATGACGTTGTCACGCATGCGTCTTTTATATTTTGGAGGTTTAAAAAGAATTCTGACACCCTTAATGTTAGTTTTATTTACTTGTTATTTTTTTTTTAAAACAATGTTAAAATGCATATGGCACGAAGTGTTTCTGAGAAATAAACTCGCAGTCCTAAAATATCTCTAAATTATGTTAAGAGGAAGAGAATTAAATTAAGAGTTGTGATGACGTTTTTTTCTAAATGTATCTGTATTATATTAGTATGTATACACATCAAAAGCCAGCGTAGGCGCACACATGTATATATATTTCCTGTATTCCTGTGGTACATCATAGAGTACAGTATATTGAGGCGATAAAGACGAGATGATACAGAGAGTGATTGCGACATGCTCTACAAGCTGCAAACTTGTGGTGCTATGAATACATTTTTGTGTACTGTGCTCAAGTGTTCCCGAGCTCAGGCCTATCTGTAATGTTTTTTCCAGTTTTTCACCCAGCAGACCAGACAGCGAAAATTATCTCCGGAAAATGTGACAGTGACACAAGTGGCATGAATTTGAATGTGATTTATGTTGTAAGCTTCTTTTGTGTTGAAGCTGAAAAGGCTGTGCAACACGCAGATGGAGAGAGTACTGAACCGTCTCCCTCCAGTACTGTATGCTTAATTCAGCGAGACTTTTCTCAAGTAGAGGTGTTTTTTTTTTTTGTTTTTTTTTTTATTATTATTTTTTTTTATCAGGGGAAGCTACTCCCCCGGTAAAAGTTTACTCACTCCAAAGTGAGGGCACAGTCCATTGATGCCGAATGAAAGAAAGTCATTTGGTTTTATGCACGGAGGGAAAATTGCCCGCTGGCAAACAACACATCTATCCATCTGGTAGTACAGAACTAAGTATCGTCCACTTTTACAGGTTCAAGATTTGTCTTCAACCAGCAAGTTCCAATGTGTTCGACAGATGAAGGCCGGGATATCTGTATTTCATATCATCCTTCCCTCGAGCTACTTATCTGACTCAAGCGGTACTTTTAGAAGTGGATGTTGTGTGTTCACAGGTCATTTCAAGCCTTCTGCAGCTCAATATATTTCATTAATATGACATCCGTTCCTTCTGTGTATCAGGAGTGAATCTGAAATGCTCGGCTCCCCGCGCTTCCCCCGCGTTACTCGAGATCAATCATCTCCAGACGCTTCAGTGTTGTTGGTGGATCTGTTTATTTGTGCCAGTCTCTCAGCACTTCTCTCCGTCCGTTGAGGTCAAATCTGTCTCGTTCTCCGCTTGGTTATGATTGAATTCACTCACTGATTATGTATTTCTGTTCTGAAGGTTAACTGTCTGTTCTGTCAACAGTCAAACCAAGAACCTGCGCACACACACACACACACACACACCTCTGTACACACACTTTCTGAGCTGACGAATTTGTTGCTTTGCATTTCACTTTCTTTCCCTTTTCTCGCTTTCCCCTTTACTCTGTGTCTTCATCTCTAAATCTCTCGTGTCTGACAGTGCTAGATTGCTCTGTAACCATTGTCAAAACACTGCATTTAATTGCTCGGAGAATGCAATTAGGTTTAATTTCAAGTATAAATGCACACTGACATTTTCATGTGTATTTGTGTGTGCGATAGTCTGAAATATGAAGCGATTATTTCAATTCTGAAATTGCACATGTTGCTTAGTTATAACTACATACCTGCTGAGGAATGGGACTCATTTGTGCCGCTTTTAAAACTATTTTAGCTCCCTCCCCGCTCTCACACACACACACACACACACACACACACACGCGCACACACGCACACACGCATGCGCACACACAGATGCACACACACGCACACACACGCACGCACATACAGCCCCATTAGTATTGTAGTCTGGGATCTGGCTAAAACATCTGGTGGCTGAGTAACTTTTCAAAGTAGTCTTTGTCCTCAATCTGTGTGCCTGCATGCGTGTGTCTGTCAGTGTGAGCGTTCATATGTGTGTGTGTGTGTGTGTGTGTGTGTGTGTGTGTGTTTTGTCTGTCTATGTAATAAGGGGCAGACTTTTTACGGCGTCCCGTCAAATTAAAACTATGATTTAAACAACTAACATGTCCGCTCTTTTTCAATTTTCTTTCTTTCTTTCTTTTTTTTTTTTTATTAAAGCGAATTGCCACACACGGGCCTCTGCAGCACATTTGTCGAGCCTGCTTCTGGCTGTGTGGCCAGTTTGGACTGCAGCAGAAACATTAAAATAAAGATTAAGCATGGGCTGAGTAGCTGTAACTCATGAGCGGCTGGTCTGGCCGGTTGTGTTATTTTATCCACGTAACCCTGGCCGGCTGCCCAGGTAGCAGGGAGACGGTGGGAAGAAAGCACGGGGACACACGACACCCTTTCTGCCTCGGGTTCAGCTCGACACTTGTGCCCAAATCTGAAAGACCCAGTGAAATGTGGTCAGATAGAGCAAACTGTCACCTGTTCTTGGGCGGGATGGGGCTGCGCTTGGTTTCGTGAGCCTGTTTAAACAGCCCTGCAGTAGCAGTGTTGGGCTCTAGGGGGTACAGCCCTTCAGTAGCAGCGTTGGGCTCTAGGGGGTACAGCCCTGCAGTAGCAGCGTTGGGCTCTAGGGGGTACAGCCCTGCAGTAGCAGCGTTGGGCTCTAGGGGGTACAGCCCTGCAGTAGCAGCGTTGGGCTCTAGGGGGTACAGCCCTGCAGTAGCAGCGTTGGGCTCTAAGGGGGTACAGCCCTGCAGACAGTTTGAGCTGATGCCCTCAGGGCTTCGCTTCAAAAGCACATACACTTTGAAAGAAGCGGGGATTCATCTTCTCTCGCAGCAGTTAGGAGTGCCTAATCGGCAGATTTAACAGTGTAGCACCTTGTCCCGGTACAAAAAGTTTAGTTTAATGTGTTTGTCATGTATAATGTAGGGAATACTTTGATGTAACATGAAACGCTTGACTTTGGGCAGTAAGCCACAACCTGTTGGCTCAGCTGGATTTAAAAAAATATATTTTTTTCTCATGACTTTCACTGGCACTTTATCTGCAGCGTGATGTCAGTGATGGGGTCGTCACGCCAACGGCTGTGAATAGTGATCAGATCACATTATGAGGAAAAGGTTTTCTGGTTTAATTAGTCTTTTATGTTTGTTAACTGAATATCTTTTGGGTTTTGAAGTTGATGGGACATTCGATCGACATTTTACACTATTTAGTCTCGGACATTTTACAGAGCAACCAATTAATCAATGAATCTGTAAAATAATAATAGTGATTGGCTGTCCTCACCGTGGACCTCTTGTATTGACTCGTTGTACTCAACATGGATTGGGACTGAGTAGTATAGGAGTTAAGGATACTTTATGGTACTTGTGTGCAGGAAAATATAAGTAAAATAGATTCTCTGAAGGAACGGATTTATTACCAGCGTAGCTGAAATTAGGAAAGGCACAATGTTTTGTTTCTGTCATTTCTTTTGATTAATGGCAAAAACAGATTATTCTAAAAAGAAAAATCAAAACCACATTCTTTGATGGTCAGCATGTTAAAAAACAATCTCTCTGAAAGGGGAAGTCTTCTGTTGGTAATGACAATAGCCTGTTCATAAGTGCAGCACTCCCCTTTAAAGGATCCAATAAGTGATGTTTGTCATGGTCGGCTTTTCATTTTTTCCTTTTTTTTTTCTCCCAATTTTGTCTCACGAAAAAGAAAGAAGTCTACTTGCTGAGAAGTGTCCGTGTGTGCATGTGTTGCAGTGTTTTTGAAGTGTCTGCTGTGTGTATGATCAAGTGGATCCATGGATAGATGGATGATGGAGGGAGGGAGGTGGTTCTTTTTTGAAATGGAAATTAAGGGGGCGCACATCTGGGGGTCTTTGAGACTTTTGTGGAGGGAGAGGAGAAGGTGGGTGTCAGAGGCCCACAGTCAGAAGTGTGTATGTGTGTGGGATGAAGGGGGGGGTGGGGGTTTAAGGAAGAATGGATGAAGGGAGAAGGAAGAGGGGAAAGGTTTTTTTTTTCAATTCTGGGGAGGTAGGAGGGAGAAGATAAGGAACGGGGGATAAAGAGAGGTGTCTATGGTCAGTGTTGGCCTGTGGAGTGGGGAGAGACGGAGACGGGGATGGATGGAGCGAGGGAAGGAGAAAGGAAGCGAGACAAAGGGTGAGGAAAGTTAATAAAACAAGGCTGTGATAGACTTAAGAAAAGAACTGCTTAGAACAATAAGGTGGAAATGGAGTAGGAAAGGCAATAAAGAAGGAAGGAAGGATAGATGGACGGACGAGGAACTCATTTGCATGGGCACAGGAGTGGGAGGAGGAAAAGAGGGGAGAGGAAAGGGGGCAAAAGATCACTTGCTATAGTCGAAAACTTTACGGCTGACAGTTAAATTTACTCGGGGCCTGTGTGTGTGTTGGGGTGGGTGGAAAAGCACAGTGGGGGGCATGGCGTTTGTTCTGCAACATGGCTTTTGGGCTTTTTTTTTTTAGTGTTTCGCACACAACTTGTCCTCTGCGTTTTTTCTTTAGTGGCTGATTTCACCTAGCTGTGAGTATCCCCCTTCCGCCGTTTGCCGTCTCTCCTTTTCTCTCTCTCTCTCTCTCTCTCTCTCTCGCTCTCGCTCTCGCTCTCTCTCTCTGGCTCCTTTTAAACGAGTCGGTGAGTTAAATGCTTAGATTATAAAAATGTCAGTTTAGTGTCGGCAGAGCACTGGTTGGGAGGAGGTTAGAGAAACTAGGGCAGATGACGTGCCTTAACAGATCGCCCCGTAAGCCTCTTCAGTCGGCCACTCCCTCTGTTGTCTTGTGTTCTTTCAGTCGCTTGGACGTCCACCACCTTCGCACCTCTGTAAAAACACAAGACGTCTGCGCTTTCCCATGCTCGAAGGTGCGTCTCTGCTAGATTTAAATAAAAATACCGGGGGAACGCGTCTGTCGTGAGACGAGATAAATCGAGCGCTCGTCGTGTTTTTGTTTTTCAAATAATAAAAAATCCTTTCAGGGTTAGTTTGTGAAAGTAGGGAAACGCTCTGGCTTTATCTTGCCTGGTACTTAAAGGTGGCTTTAACAATTGGAGTCATGTCTTGAAGGATAAGATAAAACAAGCGCTTCTTGCTTTGTTTCTCAGGATGTACTCCAGCAATATTGCACCACAGGCCCGCGGCTTCACTGCGACTGTGCACGTGGGGTTGCGAGGCAAAGTGTTTTGGAAGTCTCTCCTGAATAACACCGAAGAGTGAGGCGGCTTCAACGGCGTTCACTTTTCTCGCATTGGAAACGGGAGGAGAGGGGGGGGGGGGGAGAGGGAAAGAAAAGGGAGTGAAGAAAAAGCAGCGTGTGGGGTGAAAAGCAACAGATCCGAGCAGATCACTTAGCAGCGGCGGCGGTTGAAGGAAGTGAAGCAAAACAAAGATCAGAGTCACTCTGCGAAAACCTGTTGAATAGATTGAATTTGAGGACGAGGGAATCTTTGCACGGCCGACCAACCTGGAGCTCAAACCTCTGCCGGAAAAAAGATCTGCAGCGATGAGGTTACTTGGTTTTACTCGCAGGCATTTCATATTGCTTTTAGTAATAATCTGATGCAAATATGGTTTGTGGGATGTGAATATTTAACCTTGGCTATGTTGAGAATCATATGGCTCTGTGGCATTAAATCAGCTTCTCAATCTCTTTTGCAATTCAGCATCGCATCATTGGAAACATTCCTCGCTGCAGTCCAGGAAAGTGAAGGATGCTTTGGCCTTCAGGCACAAGATCAGCGTTGTAGTTTTTCGACTACGAGTCATATCAAAGGAAAGCGTTTACCCTCTCAAGACCTCCGAGTATCTTCGATTGAGACGCTGAGAAATATTAAAGAATCTTTTTATAGCTGTGCATTTCCTGCATTAAATAAATTACAGTGGCTCGCCGTGAGAGCGTGATCATATCTGGCTTGATTAAAATCCAGCTTTTGAACGGAGTCCAGCGCTGCGTTGACATCACCGAGGCCCCCGAAAACCCTCCCAGTCTCGCTTCCCGGTACTGTTCGACAGGGAAACGCTGCTTCACTTGGCCAGCGTGCAGATAGAAGGGCTCTGGAAAGGAATATAAAGTCAACATTGTGGCTTGAAAATGTTCCGCTGTGTGTCTGCGCGTGTGCGCGCGTGCACGTCTTTAGTTTGTCCAGACATTTTTCCCGTCGGGCCGGCCGCTTTGCAGGAAACGTCCGATTCTCCAGGAGTGGAAAGTGTGTCTGTCTGTGTGTGTGTGTGTGTGTGTGTGTGTGTGTGTGGGGAGTTATGTTGCGAGTGTGTAGCGGTATGTGCACAGTCCAGTGAATCAATGTATAAATGTGGATGTGTGTGTGTGTGTGTGTGTGTGTGTGCGTGTGTGTGTGTGACTGACGTAATGTTTGAGCTTACCCAGACAGAGACCAACCAAACCATGACACACACACAGGGGTGTGTGCGCATGAGGATGTGTGTGTGTGTGTGTGTGTGTGTGTGTTTTTTTAAATAATCAGATATGCTTGGCAGACCTGCGCAGGCTGGTGAGATGTATGTGTGTGTAAAGTGTGCGTCTCTGGCAGAGCTGTGGTTTGTTTTCCGTATTTTGTGGGGTGGGGGGGGGGCGGGGTGAGGGAGGAGGGGCGAGGCGAGCGTCAACAATCAACATGTTGATTTATGCAGCTACTAGTTCCTTCCATTACGCCTACAACTACCACTGAAGCAGAGTTTGTTCGCCATTATTTTTTGATGTATGAGAGTCTCGGCTGTGGAGCGCAAGGTCAAAATCAACAGTCCCGTGTTGATTTATGCAGCTCCGGGTTTCCTGCTACTAACATACATCAAGGGGGGACATTAACGCCAGCCATGCAGGCGAAGGCGGATGCTGTCCATGGCTGTGGTTGGTTAGTTTGCCTCTACCAGCCGCAGCAGCAGTCAACCAATCTGAAGGAACGACAGCTTCTGACATGTAGCAGTCACTTTGGCCAAAAGCTTTTCTCTTTCCAGTTCACAAGCTTAACATCAGTTATTTGTTCCAACGGCGAACTTTGTGCAGTGGATTTTTTTGTAAATAATATTTTCAGAGGCTCTCTTCATCTCGTTTTCTTTTCTTTTTTGCTTCTTCTTCTTTTTTTCTTCTTTTTTTTTTAACATGACAGCAAGAATAGTTTCAATTCCCCTTTTTAGGTGTTACAGATGCCAACTAGTTAAACGTTGAGCAGCCAATAATTTAAGTGCTTGAGTTTGGTAAAAAGGTTCCGTAACGTTTCTGTGTTGTTTCTAGTGCCCCGAGTACCTGGGGACCTTTTGTTGCATGCTATTCCCCCTCGCTCTCTCCTCATCAGGGGCCATTCCAGGATTTCTTAAATGAGGTGTCGCGACGGGGGTGGGGTGGAGAACAAGAACCAGTCAGGGAAATCTGTAGGCAAAATAGTCTGAATAACCTTTTTTTTGTTTTTAATTAAGTCATAGTTCTTCAACTGCCGGTTGCATGTCGGACATATTTGCGTGAACGATGCCTCCGTCATCAGATCTGTTATAACCAATAATGTTCCTAAATTTACCCTCCTAAGAGGAACATATCTATGACGGGGGAATGTCAGCGTGTCAGCAACTCGCGCTTCGTCGGAGCCAAACTTGAAAGCTCTGGGCGTCGTCCTACAGTAATGAATGGACAGGCCACTCCCTCAACTTCCACCTCGGCAGCTAAAAGATCTGGTTGGTCAAGGTTTGTGATTGATGTCATTCACAAGAGAGGGAAATCCGCTGGCACGATTTTGTTATGACAACAAAAACCTGATGAAGGCGTTTCTGCTTGGCTCGCGCCGTTGTCTGCAACAAAAGCCCTCGCACCGGACCGGCCTGTGGGGCGTTTCGCTTTGAGAAATTGACATTTATTAGTGCAGATGAAAACCTCCGACAACTAATTTGTCCCGCTCCACTCTCGCTGGAACTGTGAATTTGAGTCGTCAGTCAAAAAGGGGAACTCATTGGGAACTGTGAAATATTGCGTATGTAACCGTAGACCGCCATCCGCACAGCATTTTGACACGGACATCAGCGGCTCCTCAGCCGCTCGCGGTGGGGTCTCGTTCTCTGACGCGTCCTCCGCTGGGAGCTATCGCGTTAGTGTTCTGTAGCCGAGGTAGAGAACAGGGTTGTGTCTGTTTTTCCCCTTTTATTAGTCCACATGGCAGAAAGCTGTTGACTCGGAGCTGCCACGGACTGATTTAAAGTGGCATCTGTATCAGCGTTGGGGTTACTAGGATAACTGTGGTTAAAGCTTTTTAAAGTTTTTATAGAGAAGATGATCCTTTTTTTTCTTTATATAAAACTGTACAAAACAACACTTCTTCTTCTTCTTCTTCTTCTTCTTCTTCTTCTCCTTCTTCTCTTTTTAGCTCATGATGTAGATTTTAAGCTCCATTTTTT
This sequence comes from Ophiodon elongatus, assembly GCA_016806645.1. Taxonomy (NCBI): domain Eukaryota; kingdom Metazoa; phylum Chordata; class Actinopteri; order Perciformes; family Hexagrammidae; genus Ophiodon; species Ophiodon elongatus. Next base: position 1,487,386 of record JACSYO010000476.1, on the reverse strand, counting down.
TTTTTTTTTTTTTTTGGAACATTGTTGAAGGCTTCTGTTAATTTCATAGTGTGTTTAGTGGAACAATGAAGAACAGATGTACCTCTTCTTTCCTCGTTTGCCTGCTCTTTTGTTTCTTATTCATCTTTTGATGTTAAATTCATATTGCAGTAGTGATGAGTCAACAACTGGGGAAGAAAAGAGACCTACTTTAGCATGCCATGTCTTTTTTGTGAATCCAGGGCAAAGTTAGTTGTGCTGTAACAATTACAACCAATTAAGAACTTTCAGACATGTTTTAATTAAAATAAATACATGCATATGTACTTTTGATTTTTGATAACCCAAGCTGATTAATGTATTTGGAACACAAGCAGAGAGGGCACACCCAAAACAACAACAACTTTCAGCTGCGGTGATGAACTAGTGTAATCATGTTCTTTTCAGATGGAGCTTTGCTGTACAGTTTTTTTTTATTAGTCAATGGTAAACCCACAATTTTATGACTTTGTAAAAACGGTTTTAAAAAAAAAAGCTGCTTGTCCAGTCTGTTTGTAACATTTGACTTCCGGTCTGTCTTAAATATTTCTTAGTCTTTTGAACGCCACACTTTAAAATACAAATAGTCAAAACAACTGAATAAAGTTCTGATTGTCATATGTAGCGTTTGAATAAATAAGTGTGGTTTCCTGTCTGACCAATGAGCAATTGATGGAACGTGGAACAAAACCTAGATGACGTCTAAAAACAAACCAATACGCTTCTGAAAAAAAAGCCCACATATATGTCTGTCTGTTGGCTGTTTGTTTTTATTGATCCAAGATAAACTTTTGTATGGACACGCGAAGCTTAGCGTTGTGTATTTGAAATCCAAACAACAAAAACTGACTAAAATAATCCGTTTCAGATGGAACAGTTGAGTTAAGTATAAAACAATGTGCTCTCTGTGCCCTAATTGGTGGAACATGGAGCTCGACTCTGTCGACATAACATCGAAAAAACACAGCGCGACACATGAACAAAAAAAAAAAAAAAAAAGGCCTTTCAAAGACAATCATTTTTCTGGGTGACGGAAGGGGGGAAAAAAAATCGCTGAAAGACGAGGAAGAAGCCAGCATAATTAGTTTGACCGGCGTGTCATTTGAAACAGTATTAGGAGCAACAAATCAGAAAAAAAAAAACCGCTAAAAGATGAGAACAAAGATAAATTAAAGGGCTTGTGTTTCACGGTAAAAATGAAAATTGATGGTTGTCAGCGTGCATGTGTATTTTGATGGCAGTGAGACAGCATGTGTATACGGGTGCATGCATACATGTCTGTGTGTGTGTGAGCGAGGGAGAGTTAGTGAGTGGGTATTTGTGTGTAATCATGTACGTCAGGCCGTCATGAATGGTGTGTTTGAGACAGAGCGGAGTGTGGAGTTCCTCGGGCTGGACCAAATTGGAAACAGAAAAACAAACATTCCCTAGGAACCCCCGCTCTCCACCCCCCGCCTCCTCCCCCCTCGTCTGCCGGCTAGTGGCGCAGTCCAACCTGTCTGGGACAATGTAACGGTCTATAGCCGGACCGGACCACACACATTCGCGGAGGGGGGTCGGAGCACAGGAGGAGGCGGCGGATCTCAGCCGTAATGACAGTTGGAAAAACAGACAGAAGAAGCATATGAAGATGACAGAGGGCTCAGTGATGGATTGATGGGAAAGACAGCGTGATGTAGGGGTGTGGGGGTGGGGGTAGGGGTGTGGGGGTGGGGGTAGGGGTGTGGGGGTGGGGGTGGGGGTGTGTGGGGGAGGGAGGGAGGGAGTCAGTTAGTCGGAGAGTTAACATTAGATTTGGAACAGTGAGTTGCTACAGTGAGGAAAACAGAGAGACGGGGGGAATGAAAAGAATGAGATAAGTCATTGTGGGGAAACAAAGAAAAAAAAAAAAAGAGCAAAAGGAGAAAAGTAGAAGGGGCTGAGTCAGAGCTCCACAGGGGAAATATTTAGAGTCACACTCACTCTTTAAGCAGAAGAAAAACTTCTCTCTCCCTTTTCTTTTCCTGTTGTGAGCGCCGCTAATGAGCATTCTTACTACTTTCTGTCGCTCTTGTCGTAAGCGTTCTTACTTTCTTTCAGCTGTGACAGCTAATGCGATTTGTGTGGTCAATCCCGTAACAACCGGAAGCGCGTCTGTTACGTGTGATCAGCGGGATTTCACAGTTTGTGTTTTCCATCCTGGAGAAAACCTCACCGTGAGTGAGCATGAACTCTGTGTTTGTACGGCTCTTTGCATTCAGTCATACTGTGTCTAGCAGTGACTTATTAGATGTTCTCATTGAGGACACTTAACAAGGTTACATTGGGTCTTATAATAGGTTTCATCCCAGACGTCTACCGACCATATTTATATCCTCAAAAACGCAGTTTTAACTTACTGTTTTAAGAGGGGAGGGACTCTTGAAATTACTCATAATTTCAGTAATGACTCACAATGTGCTTTACTTTTCATGCCAGCAATTTTCTTTTTCTCTTCTTTCCCAAACAGCAGATATCCCCTTTCAAATAATGACACGCTCCCGTTCTCAAATGGCTGGTGTGTTCATTTTCTATCTATAGTCCCAAGCAGAGTTAGAACTGGATGTGGATGTGGTCTGGACCACACTGAACCAGGTGAACCGCTCGACAGGTATCCTGGAAAAGTCAATATGACGGCCCTTCCTTTGCTTGTGCTGTCTTTCTTGTTCACTTTCCACCTCAACTTCTTGGGCCGTTGTGCGCAACTTCTGTTGGAAACATAAAATAGTTCCGTCATGGCCAAAGAGAGGCGGTTTGATACGCACAGCCTCGGAATAACAAGGGAGATAAAACAGTGGCTTTATTACCGACCAAGAAACAAGTTCCAAATATAGACTCTGCTCTGAAGAGTGTGTGTGGATAAAAGACAAGTCTTTGACAAACACACACGCACACACGCACGCACACACTCACACACACACACACCTACATGTGCACACTAGTCTGACTGACCCGAGGAAACGGCTTTGTATAAATACAGACTCAGATTTAGATTTGCGGTGAGAGGGAGAAAGAGGCGAGATGGATGGAAAGGAGAGAGAGAGAGAGAGAGAGAGAGAGAGAGAGAGAGAGAGAGAGAGAGAGAGAGAGAGAGAGAGAGAGAGAGAGAGAGAGAAGGGTTGGTACAGACTGAGAGGGTGGGGTGATTTTTGTGGTTGGGGCAACAAAAGGGGGAACTGAGAACTCGAGAGTCTGACATTTAACACTAGAATTACCGAATAAAGAAAATACAAATGTCAACCGTCACAGCTTCTGGAAACTTAATATGCAACGATGAATGTAGTTATTAATTCCTGGAAATTGTTCATTGATGACTGCTTTGTTCCGACTCATAAAGCGATCAATATTGAAATAGAGTGAATAATAATTGTGGAGACAGAGAAAGGGAGAAGTTGTGTGCTGATGCCACTGATTGCTACCACAGGCTGTAATTGTTTTCTAATTTGGATTAATTCCGTGTGGTATTATCAGTGGCTTTTGTGTCACACTGTGACTGAACACAATATTTAAAGTCTTTTGAGCGGCTTGAATATGTTATTATCGACGTGTTTGTTTTATAGATAGTTGCTCTTAGACTGCACTAACATCTGTAAGGCTCACCCCTTCCCTCCCACACAAATACACAATAAGTATTTGCCATGAATTGAACTCCCTTGAGTCTGGCCATGCTCACGACATGCTTTTTGATGAGTCGGATGGCTCTCAAACTTTCAAACGCATTCCTTTTGTTAATTGCAGATTTTTAGAGAAAATATGAGGTTAAAAAAAACATTTTAAAATAACAGGTCTCTTTTCGAGAAAAGCTGCTTGACGCTTTCCCTTGTCAATGGCTCACATACTTTTGACCTTTTACAATACATAATCAGCGGCTTGGCTTCATCCCGGGGCCTTAAAACAATCTTCACATGTGGAAGGCTATGTCAGCTGTCAACTATGGTGATAAAACAAAATTGGTACAATTAGAGAGTTTGACTGGCTGGGGTCTCAGCAGGGCACTAAATATTTTTGCGTATCGTGCACCTTTGATCAGCCAGTCAATTTGGATGTCTGGACAAAATTGTTTCCCGTACGCGTAAAAAATAGACGAAATGTCTGGCTCATATGTGTTCCAGTAAATGTTGCATAATGTGCACTTTTCTAATGTTATTTGTCTTTCTGTCATTTTCCAGGTTGTTACGGTGATAGTTGACTCTGACAGCCGTGACTGAGGACCTAAACCAGAACCAAAAAAATAAATAAAAAGGTCCGGGCAGCAAAGAAGGGCCGCCTGCGTGATACGTCTCGCGCGGATCTACAACACTCTTGATCAAACTCAAAAGCTGTGTTGCCCAGCTGCTAAGCATAAAAGGAGCAGCGGCAGCCCTGGACCAAAGGTCGCCGATGCTGCGAGGAGTTTAAGACCTTCTTAAACAAAAGTCCAAGAAGCTGCAAAGTTTTTGCTCTGATGTTGACGGACCTGTGTGGAGTTACGTGGACCTGATAAAGAAATGGAGGGATATTAGTTTGGGCCTGACGCCTGGTTTTCTGCTTCCCATTATCGCGTGGAGTACAGAGGGCCGGTAGCCTGAACTGTTGGCTGCTGCTGGACGGACCGGCGCGGCTCGGGGTCCGATCAGACCGCTACAACAGAGCTGATGCCAAGGCCAGGAGTCAGCCATGATGTCTTTATAACCTGATGAGCAGCAGAGGTAGGACAAAAAGGTCTTTATTCAGTCAGTATTTGTGCACGAATCCCTCAATATTATGGTTATGTGACATAAATCATTTGGCAAAATGAATCACTTTTAGTACCGTTACCATATATGTAGTACAAAGTAATGTATAATTTATTTTCATATGTGTTTTTAAATTACACGTCTGCATGCTTCAGTAATTAGAGGTGGGAACCTCTGGGGAGTAGATCCCTTTTATTGCATTTGTTTATATTTCATCCCTTGTCATTGATATATTCTATCAGGGCTTTATTATTATTTATTATCATAAATTGTTCAGTTTGAGATCATGAGTAATTATTGTTTATTAATTGATAGCTGTTGAACACAAACATCTATATTCCTTTTGGCATTCTTAAATGATGTCGATGACAGAATACATTACAACCTTACAAGGCTACACTGCAAACGGGTGTGTGTGCGTGTGCGTGTGCGTGTGCGTGTGCGTGTGCGTGTGCGTGTGCGTGTGCGTGCTTGATTCATTTTTGGTAAACACCGCGCGATTCAGGATTTAGTTTCAAATTTAAAAATGAATAAACACAAAAAGCGGCTTGCATCATTTGTTTAGATACAAGTTTGAATCTGCATCTCATCCTCTCGGAGCTGCAGTGGCTCGTAGGGCTCAGTAGATTAGCGTTATTGCATTGAGCGAGAATGGGTGCTGTGGTGAGGGGGGGTCGGGGGTTGGAGGGGTGGGGGGGATGTAGGTGTAGTTTACCGAGACCAAACGACTGCTGATAAAATGGCGTTTATGCAGAGCAACGGTGCTGTGAGCAGTTTTATGAAAAAGCTGCTCTTAGTCATCACTGTTGGAGGAAGTGACTGTGTGCGTTAGCTGCTTTGCTTGTGAGGGTGGAAAAACTGTGTGTGTGTGCGGTTATTATCCAGAAAAGAGCCGAAGAATGGCTTTGCCGTTTATCGAGCGGTTGACTCTAACGTTACCTGCTCCTCTGTCGTGCCCACTCCGGTTCAGTAAACCTCATTAGGAGCACAGCTCATTAGTTCCTTACACTCTGTAAAGTTTAGTGGTCAACTGTTTGATCGGCTGGGTAAGATCATATGTACTCGGAGCAAAATATGTCGGCTAAGTAATTGTTACCAGCCGCGTCTTGTTCAGTGAACCTCCCTGACATCGCTGTGTTGATTTCTTTGACTTGCAAACACTGTAAACTTTTACTGCCGGGGTAGTAATGATGATAAATGTCAAAGGTGTAAACCTGCTGGAGTAGTGATAGTGAGCCTGCAATTACTGGGCGATGAAGTGGACAATTTGTTTTGCCTGTTAATTGAATAAAAAAAAAAAAAAAACAAGAAAAAAAGTTATTTTGACTTTGAATACAAATCCATTTGTTCACGACCCGCTTAACGAATTGAAAAGGCCAGTGTTTCGAAAACACACACACACACACACACACACACACACACACACACACACACACACACACACACACACAGAGACAGTTTGTTGTACTACAGGAAATGCAAATGCATACAGTTGAGGTTATTATATGGGTGTGCGCACAAAGCTGCAGCGCTCTGTGGTGAAGGCTACATTATAGCTATCGCTGCGTGAATATAGTTTTGTTTTCCATCTGACTGCATGTGTGTAGAGATTTTGTTGAGTTACGCTGCATCTGGAAACATCTGTTGGTGTGTGTGTGTGTGTGTGTGTGTGTGTGTGTATGAGATCTGTGTGTGAGATCTGTGTGTGTGTGTGTGTACATGTGAGAGACATGAGTTTGTAAATTCTACTAAAGTAAGTACTTGTGTTTTGTTAGTGGTGTGTTGCATGATGTACTTTTACCACACCATATTTTGCTGGATCACAACTAGGTACACACACACACACACACACACACACACACACACACACACACACACACACACACACACACACACACACACACACACACACTGACAATTTGTTTAGGACTGCTGTGTTATCCTTCTACACCTGTGTCACCCCACACATACTGAAGCGCTCTTCTACTGTTTCCTCCTACACACACACACACACACACACACACACACACACACACACACACACACACACACACATGCTCGTTTTCTTTTTCTTTCTTTCTTTCTTTCTGTCTCAACAGATTTCATTGTAAGCCTTTTCTGCCGAAAAAATATTTTTGTAAAATTGTCCAAAGTGAGGTTTCTGTATTATCCACAATACCTGGGCTGTTGTTTCTGGAAAGAGTTGAAGTTTTACAAAATGTATTTTGAAACAAAAGTCCATTTACTCTAATGGCATTGGCATGGTGGCAGAAGTCTTAAAGGAGAATTCCTCCAAATCTCCTCAAATAAAGCTAACTGTGAAGATATAAAAATATAAGCGCTAAGTGGGAAAATGTTTTCTCCGAGTGTCATTTCAGTGAACTATCCCTTTAAGGGAGGTTCGTCGGCTTACTTTGTGTTCTTGCTCATTTGTGCGTGATGGTATCAGTTTGGGCTTTTTGTTTTTAAACTGCCTTTATTTCTGTATTTAATCAGAGCTTTGGTGTTTTTTTTTCTTCTTTTCTTCTTCTGTTATTTCATTGTGTTTGCATAGTGCAAGTCTGAGTATATGATACTGGCCTTTTTGAGCACATGTGTGCGGACGTATGGGACATGCATGTTTGTCTGCGTGTGTTTGTGTGTGTTCTTCATTATGTGGTGTGGTGGCTTTGCCCGGTGATGCTGTTCAGCGAGGGCCGATTGCTTTGAGCTGCTCGATGCTTTTAGCTGTGGTCTGTGAGCGTCCGACTGTGTCTATGCACGTGTGCATGTTTGCATGCCTTCAACCGTGCACGCGCACGCGCACGCGCACGCTTGCATGTGCGTGTGTGTTGTGGTATTGTAGCCTTTGATGTGTTTGTGCGAGTCAGATTTGGCGGAGTTTTAGAAAGCTGAGGAATGTTGAGTAGAGACAATTCATTCGGGCCCACAAGCAAGTTTGATTCGCGTGATGCACTCAAACACACGCACACGCACACGCACACGCACACGCACACGCACACGCACACGCACACACGTGTTACTAAAACATTCAGGAGTTTATATCTGTGATGTAGTGCCCCGCAAATGAGTTGTGCTCGTGTGAGGCAGTGAGTCCCCCATGCGTTTTTTTTTTTCTTCTTCTTTTATGTCGGTAGATCTCTTTCTCTGTTTCTTTTCTTTCTGTCGTCCTCCCACTGTCTCTCTCTGCGTGTCGCCCTGGATCTTCCTCACGCACATGAACGCCAAAAGTCACAGCGGGACCCGGTTCGTACGTGAGCTACCTGTTGACCTGTTTGAGCGGAGATGGGTCAACAGGTAGTTCATTGTGTGTGTGTGTGTGTGTGTGATGAGCTAATCTGTGTGTGTGTGTGTGACATCAACAAATACCCATTCATCACTCTGTATAGAGGGCATTAAACCTCTGCCCCTCACACACACACACACACATGCACACAGCAGGTGTTTCACACTTTGTTCCCCCCCCACATCCCAAACAACAATTAATTCTAATTAATTCCAATTAGGCCTTATTAATTATGCCGACAAAGATTAATAAAGGATGTGTCACCAGCCGCCGTGGCAATTAATGACTTAATTTGTTGGTTTGTTAATGATGGACTCGTTTAAAGGTCAGCGAATCAATAAAAAATCAAAGTGACAGGTGTGCGCAAGTGTGTCTGTATATCATGCCCTTTATGGTTTGTCTGTGTCTGTTCACATTCTTGCCTTAAAGTTCTTTGTATCTAGTATTAAATTGAGGCAGCAGGCTGGTTCGTTTTTGTAGTTATCGACCACCACCACTCAACATTTTCACTCAATGTTGAGAAGTTTACCCAAGTACTAAAGTACTAAAGTACTAAAGTACTAAAGACTTTACCTTCGTCACAAGACACAACTTGTCTCCTGATTTACTCTGTGAAGTAGAATCAGACTGCGTAATGTCGCAGTCGCTTGTTAGCCAATGTCAGCCTCCAGCTGGCTCGTAGCATAGCCACTACACTAATGCAGTAAAGAAAAAAGAAAAAAAAACATGTACCATGCAATTCATTTCCAGAGTGAATAGAGAATGGGAAGATAATTGATTAAAAAAAAGTGGTACATACATTTTATTTAAAAACAAAACATTAGCTGTGTCCTTTTATAGAGAAGTTTCTCTGACGCATGTTGACAGCTGACTCGAACCAAACTGTGGAGAATGCTGAATCAGATATTAATCCTGAACACTGCGCACCCTTGAGCCTGCTATCATGGCAACAGGAATCCTTTTTATTGAGCGATTTCACTTAAACGCCTCTGAAATCCACTATCTCCTCCTCGTCTGAAGGGACAACTTTACTCAGTCAAAACTGGCATTTTTTGCCTGCTTCATTTTCCACCGCTGTTCCGAGGGTGCCTTTTTACTGTGCAGTTTTTTGGGGGGGGATCCAATAATCCGATAAAGAACAGTAACTAAGCAGGGGTAATGGACCCCAACCTAGTTTTCAGAGCTTTTACCAATTTATCTTCGTCTCTGTCTGTTTCTCCAGAGTTGGGGTTAAAATCCATTAATCGGATTAGGTTAGCAACTGACCACGTAGCTAGAAGGAGACCAGACCCCGACTGTTGGTTCAGCATCTCAGTGTTCTTGTACCACAGAAATACTGTGTACTCCAAGCCGGTTCCCTCTCCGTTCTGAGGCAGAGGATTCTTTTGTGTGTGTGTGTGTGTGTGTGTGTGCATGAGACTCCCGACACAGTGAAGTAATGCTGATAACTGGTTAGGTGTTGTACCACATTAGCACTCAAACCCTTGCTTTATCAAAAGCTTTCTCCCACTGAGTATATTAGTGTGTGCGTGTGCTCTCCACGCCATCAGACCTGCGTGTGTGTCACTACTCGCTCCCACAATAACCAGCGCTCCACCCATCCACCGGCAAATTCCCTCTTTAGGGATGTTTGCTTGTGTGTGTGTGAGGCCACCTTTTTGTGTGCATGCAGCTCGTGTGGGTGTGCGCAGATATGGGTGTGTGTTTTTTGTGCAGTTTGGCTACAACAGTGTGAGTGTGTCGTAGCCAAGTGAACAAGTGTTAACAAGCTCTGTGCAGACTGTATTTATTTAATCCATATGCTGGTGAACTATACAGCTGTGTGCTGCTTCTGGTATGTCTGGAAGGGAAAAATCACTCCGCAGATGCAGCCTTGTCTGAGAGGTACAGAGATTTATGCCAAGTCAGCTCGAATGTCACAGCCTATTTTGACAAAAACTCAAACTTTGAATTTTCTTTTCTTTTCTTTAAGTTGCAATGTGTACAATCTGTTTTTAACATTTAAAAAAAAAAAAAATGAAGTAACATTGTCAACAGACTGTTAAAACTTATCAGGCTTGACGTGATCACAGTCGCGTCACAGACCTCTATGGACTGTGTTGCAGAGATAGCTACTGCAATGAGCTTCCTAACCGACCAGCCTCGGCCCTTCCGGTCTTGTAACGCCACGTGTTCCCCCAGCGGCATTAGTGAGTCACTTTAACGTCCAGTCTGGCCTCGGTCCAACATGATAGGAAGTCCAAGAAGTATCTCTTCTCGAGGATTATGGCAAGAAAGAATACGTCTTGTGTGAATATGTCACATTCTTGTTGTAATGGTAGCGGTTCGAGGAAAACATCAAACTTGCATGCGTGTTGCCCCTTCGTGGGGGGGCGGGGGCGGGGGGGAGAAGACTATTACTGTTGTATTAATGTTGTATGTAGATTTTTCACTTGCTCTTAACTGGTTACGAAACACTCTCAATCTCAATGTAACACTGAAGCCTCTAAAGACCCGGCATCCCTGGAGGTGCAGAGCTCATCGCCTTCCTGTAGTAAAATGAGAGGTTTTCCAAAGGGACTCTGGTGCTACCACGAAACAATACCGCTTTCGTCCACAGGGGCCGCCAACATCAACACAAAATGCAGGTGTTTTCCACTAGACGGATCCGTTCTCGCCATAACCTGCCCTCAGGGCTTGTCAATGATGCATCCATGGTCTGTGTACGTTTTGATAGTTTGTTTTATGGGATTTCAAAGTGGTAGAACCGGAAGGCTGCTTCACTGTCAGGAGAGCAGGAGGCATCTCTGGGAGATGTGCCATAGCTCAAATTCAGCCAGTGCGAACCCCAGCACCCGGGGGTCTGATCGCAGAGTTTCAGTTTGGTTACATTTTTTGTATTCTTGCCCTGCAGTTAGTTAGTAGTTGGCTTCTTTTTTTTGTATAATTGATGACTGTAAATTAAAAAAATGCATGGTCCCAGTAGAAGAAGTGAAATGCTGACCATGTGGCGACATCTTGCACTTTCCAAAAGAGCACTTTGCTGATATTCAAAATGTTCTACCATGTATTAGTCAGGGATGACTTTCCTTTACCGGCAGTACTTGCGGATGTTATCTATATTACTGTAGCAACTTTCCCCATTCGCTTGTATACCCTGACCTCATAGGACATGGAGTTTGGCTAGGATCAGCCAGCTGCCAATTATACATGCACAGTGGCTTTTATGGATTACTTCACATTTTACAACATGTTGTCAGAATCTATGCAGATTTATGTGAGCCAGAGTCCAATGCTGAAGGAAAATGCAACAAAGACAGGCAGAGCCTCGGCCTGCTGCTGCTGATAGTCCTAAGCCAGATCGGCAGCACCAGCTCGGCTACCCGAGACGATAAGGACGGAGCTGCTGGGAGCTGACAGGCTAGTGGCTAGCGGTGGCGCTGCCGCTAGCAGCCAGCGCGCCCGGCTCCGGCAGCCAGGCCGCCTGGCAGCGTCGGCGCAACTTGCCAGAACAATATGAACAGAGTAGCTGGGGGCTGACAGATAGTTCCAACTGGTAGTTTTTTTGTTTTTTTTCTCAGATCCAGGTGCCCACTAAAGCCAAAAGCAAGCGAGGCAGCCACCGCACTGCAGTGAGTGTCACAGCAGAGCGCCGCGTGCGTTTGACCGCGTTGCCAGTGCCAGCGCAGAGGGAGTGCTGCTGTGTGGAACAATGCGGGCACAGAATTGTCATCAAAGATGTAAGCGGGAAAAAAAAATGAGCATTGCCAACAAGAGAGATGTTGACTGAGATGATGAAAAATGTGAGGTTATCCTTATATACCACTCACTTTGTAAGAAGTATTTAAGCTCCTCACAACAGACAGCTTGACTGTGATGCAGCATGTCTTGCCATTTAAAAAAGAAAAAAAGATTAATGATGATATCTTTCTCCACTTTGCTTTGACTTGATGCTTTGGAACCGTTTAATGTAACGCTGGTTAGAATGGTTAACTGTGTGAATACCAACCAAATTTAAAATACATTGCATGTTTTTGCCATCATCCATCCATGTAAAGTGAAGTGGTATTTCTAGTAAATTGGTGAAAAACCAAATGTATGCAGTATTTCGTATGTTGTCTCTAGTTCCTTACCTCTTCTCATGAGAGGAAGTTGAGCTCTCGGTGAGATGAGTCAGTGCTGCTCTCCTTCTCTGCACCGTGTCTTACAGAAGTCACTTATTGGGTCTTAATGAATCACTGCTGAGCAAGCCGACCTGGAAAATCAGACGTTCTTGCTGCTTTGAGTCCCTCGGATACATTCGACTGCAATAACAAACATTCTTGAATTTGACTCCTGAATCCTTTCAGAGCCAATTGTCAGTAATGGAACATGAAACGTTCCATATTGTTAAGAATATTGGCAGACCTGCTTAGTCTTCGATTACAAGAAGGAAAAGGGACATTCTGACACTGGCCAAGGAATAGATATAAATACCTTCACGGATGATAAAGCTGTGACTGTGAGACTGGTTCAGAATGTTCTTTTTTAAAACATTTTTTACTGTTAATTACTTCCAAAGCGTTGGCCACATTCCATATTGACGGAATTGCTAAGAAAGACCGCGCTGAAGTCAACTGAGAGCAAGAGAAAGGGAAGAGAGAGATACGAGACTGAATGTATCGGCATCAGCTTCATGTTATGATGATCTCAAAGCAGACTTAATAAGGAGGTGTTTCGGCTTTGTTTAGTTAAGATCCGCTTAAGTTTGGCTTGCGATTCTGCTCCAGAAGTGCTGCTGTTAAAGTTGTCATGTAGTTAAATTTGAATTAAAGCTCCTACATACGGGATTCAGGGGATTGATAACAGCAGCAAACTATTTGCCATGTAAAGATCGAGTGCAACCACAGCGTCGTGGCTCGTGTCTGACGTCCAATCAGCTCTGCCAGTTGTTCTATCGTGCTTGATTGAAGTGAAAGTCATGATACAGCCCACGTGAGCTATAGCAAGATGCTAATAGTACTATAGCAACATAGTACATAGTTTCTACTTTATAAACTTTCATACTTTAAGCTTCACTATCGCCAAACACTGCAGATCCCTGATCTGAGATGAGATTCACTTTGGCAGTCTGCAGAAGGTGTTGATAGGCCTGCCATTTAACTTACTTTTCATTGTTTCTTTTTTTTTATTTTTATGGCACCATTGTCTGATGTCAAACAAGTAAAATATTAGCAGTTGTATTAGCCAGGATAACTGGTTGTGGTCGTGAAGACTTCCAGCTTTTCGCAGACATCTGCCCCAGCTGCTTAATGGAGCAGATTTACTACCGTTGGAATATTAAGTTGGATACCTACTTTTAGACTAAGGAAAATAACTAACCCCTCTAATGGATAAGTGCCCTAGAATGCTTAATGCTGAGCCTCAGCGTGTTTATGTGTGTGTGTGTGTTTGAACGTGTGTGTGTGTGTGTGTGTGTGTGTGTGTGTGTGTGTGTGTGTGTGGTAATCTCCATGGCAGGTTCCTTGCCATTAGTGCACCACTGAACAAGGCAGCAATTCATTCAGCAGGTTTAACTGTCTGGTGTGTGTGTGTGTCTGTGTGTGTGTGTGTGTGTGTGTGTGGCAGGTTTCTAAGTGCAGAGTGTGTGTTGTTTTTAGAGAATTGTTTCCGTGCGCCTGTCTGCACCATATGGCCCAATGTGGAAAAAGGCCCCTTTAGGGGTCTGTGTGTATGAGAGTGTGTGTGTGAGAGAGAGAGGGAGAGAGAGGGAGAAAGAGAGAAAATATATGCATTTGTGTGTCTGAATGTGTGTGTGCAGCGGTCTGGTCTGCCCAGAGTGAAGCTGTAAAAACAAAAACGTCTTGAGAAAAGGAGGAAAAAAGAGACGACATGGCAGTGGTGATGTCAAATAACACACCGTTCTCTCGCGCTGATACGCTGCACGCACACACACGCGCACACAATCACTGTTCTGTAGTATTTAATTTTTTTTTAATATTTTTTGGTATATATATGTTTTTCTCCTCTCTTTTTTTTCTTGTGCTTCTCATTTGCGAGTCTAACGCTGTTTTACTCCAATGATCGATTTCTATTTTCAATAACAATAGTAATAATAATAAGGACTCGCTTTTTAGCAATAGTTTTCCCCTATTCTCTCGTCATCTGTATTGTTCTCGAAATTGGTGAACGCACGATCACTTTAATTTCATCCGCAGTAATCACTTTCTTTTCTCTTGTTTTTAATTTGTCCGTTATGTTTTTCGCTTGTCGTTTATTTTGTCAAATTTGCGTAAACCTCAGGCCTGTGGTAATGACTTCTGAGGTTAACGAGCTTCTGCTAACAATCACTCACTCACTCGCTCACGCACACACACAGACACACACACACACACACACACACATGCACACAATCATGCAAGAATGTACACACATCACATGCACTCTCAAGTAAACATGTATATATGCAGTGGCCGCCGTATACTTAAAAACGAACGCGTTCATGCACGGAGACACTCGCATGCGCACACTTTTACACACACTTTTGAGACTGCCTTACGGAAATCGGCACACGTTGACATTATCGCGAGAACCCTGTCCCATTTGATCCACGAAGCGGGCTTACAGCTTCACTTTGAGTGTTGGTGCTGAAGATGATGGCACGTTAGCAAGAAAGAAAAAATAGGAAAAAAAAGCCAATGAGAAAAGATGAACGTAGCCGTCTAAATGAAATATGAGCTCCTGTTTATTTCCAGGGAAGGATAGGGAGCCTGATTCAGTTTTGCACACGGGGTAAATTTTGATGAAATCGCCAGGTATTTGCACACATTTCTCTTCACAACTGCAGTGACGGGGCAGTTGTAATTACCACAGCTCTGATTTGCATGTCGGACTGTCGTCTTTTTTCGTAGTAATGCCGGCTGAGGCTCATGGGTATTGTAGTATTCGCAAAGACTTCTGTGTTTGTATGTAGAGGGACTTTGACGAGATTGCTGAAAGAAAGAAAAGGGAATTCAGACTGGGGGAAAGTACTTCTGGAACCAGCAGCTCCGTATATTTAACCGCCTAAATTCATTGCTACTTCCAGGATCATCAGCCGTCATGTGATTTTTCTTTTTTTTTTTTTTTTTTTTTTGAGCAGTCAAATATGATATGTTGCAAAATCTGACCGTTTTCATGATGTACGTGATGCAATAATAACTGTAACAGAGGCAGCAGCCTCCCTTGCATTCAAATGGACGTTTGTGAGTTTGCAGCAGTGCTCGAATACACAGTTTCTCACTTGGATTACTTTTAAAAATGGCAGCCTCTGTGAGTATTGCTAAAGTAAAAGGTTATACTGCCTGCCTGTCAGCATGAAGCCCTGGAGTCACGCAGGTGTCTGGTCAATCTTTTCAAACTTCCCCTACATTCAGCAACAGATTAAGGATTTTGGATGTATAGCTTTGAGATGCTTAATTCCACTAAGCTTTATTGATGACTGGAGTCTGACTTGAGTCCTGCTGACTGCAGTCTCCTGCGAGTTCTCCTGGTGTGAACTCTGCTTTAATCTCTCTTTCTCCCTGTCTCGCTCGCTCGCTCTCTCTCTGGTATCTTGATATGGTCTGTGTTCTGCCGTGACTTTTAAACATTTACATTTCTGCTTTCAAGTGCTGTTTATATATGGCTCTTATCTGCTATCTAACACACATACACACACACACACACACACACACACACACACACACACACACACACACACACACACACACAGGCACATTCAGACAGGGACGGGCGGTGAATCAAACCTTAGGTTGTCCTGACAGCAACACTGTTGCTATGTCCATAATAGGACAGGAGGAGAGGGAAAGAGGAAGGCCGTAAGAGAAAAGAGTGCCACATAGACAGAAGGAGGGGGGAGGCAGATAATTTGCCACCAGAGTGTTGTGTGGTGAGGTGAGGCGTGGAAGTTTGGTGACTTTAGCTCACAGGCTGCTTCTCCATTGATCCCCTGTGAAATTACCCTCTTAGATTCCAGCCTTCGCAGCAGAACAGCACCCCTGGGACTTGCTCAAGGACACTTTAGCAGGGGGGGGCGGGGGGGATTCTTACAGTCACAGGGGAGATGACTTGGCCTTCTGGTTGAAGGATGCTTCAGTCTGTTAGTTACTCTGCCACCCCTCTCCTGCTACCCTTGGCTTATGTGCTTGAACGCTGCCCTATCTTGATCAAGTCTTGACAAATTTCCAGTGTGGAAAAAACACCTCTGGGATCGGTGGCTCTGTAGGACAGGACAGACAAAAAGATACCAGAGTTCTACACTATGCATACAGGGGCTGAATGCTAACGTCAGCGTGCTAACATGCTTAAATGACAGAGCTAACGCGCTGATGGGAAGCTTAAATGATGTTTATCATGTTCACCATCTTAGTTTAGTGTGTTAGCATGCTAACATTTACCAAATAGCAACAAACACAAAGTACAGCGGAGGCTGTCGGGAGCACCATTAGGTTTGTGTGTATTTGGTCACCAACAAAAGTGTGTTCTGACCAGATGGTGGCACAGGATGAAAAGTCAGTATACCCCTAAAGTGATTTACATTTTATTTTAGGGTGGGCTTGAATGTGTGTAGAAAAATGTCAAGGCAGTTGTTGAGACATAACACTCAGATGTCAGCCTGAGGGTGGTGCTAGAAGAAAAGTTGAAGGAATCAAGTTATTAGGAATGATCGTCTGAGGACCATGAATGTCTGTATCAGATTTCATGGCTATCCATCCAATATGTTTTGAGATATTTCAGTCTGGGCCAACTTGGTGGACTGACCCGAGAGCCATATTACTAATAAATATACATAGGTTTGTGTTGCAACAACACATGCTTTTTTTCCTAACCAGAACTGCGCCAGGTTTAGGTCAATTAGTCTTAACTGGCTCCAGCACAGCTGATCCTGACCTCTGACCTTCCTTTTATTATACTGTAAGAAGAAGGCCAATTCTATTGCAGAGATCAGTGGAGTATAACATCAGACAGGACTGCTTTTCATTTTATCACCTACTGACACGTTGCCAGATGGCTAGAAATCGACAATATATTTGTTGTTAACTCTGTTTGACAGCACTAATCCGTTTTCTTTTATTGAGGATGGTTGAATTTATTGCTTCAGGGAGATGGGTTGGCAGGATGATAGAGTAAGGATGGCTCATGGAGAGGGAGCGAGTCTGAAAGGAAGCCTTGTTACAGTGAAATTGTGGTGAGGGAGCAGAGAGGAGTAATGCGTTGAGAGAGACAGACTCCATTTACACCTTGCATTACAACGCATTTTGGGTGTTTAGATCGCAATCGGTTAGTGCTTGACCACACGAAAGTACAGCTGTAAATGTACCCAAAACGGGATGAAGACGGAGTGTTATCCGATCGGCCAAACCCCCCTCCGGAGGTGGTTTGGGGACGTACTGTGACCACACTGAACACAAGTTCAATTGCATTTATTGGGTTAAGCTGACTAGAAAATGTCACGGGTCAGACGGGCGGGCCTAAAAGTGACAAAGCGGCATGAACGAGTAAGTTCTTAATAACTTACACATTGCTTGCAGTAATTACTCTCTCTCGAACACACGCAGAGTGGTGCTCAGTCCGTGTCTCTCAGTCCGTGCTCGGCAGTGCTGATTGGCTCTCATAACGGGTCAGATGGGTAGTAAAAAGAAAACCTGGCCCGTACAGAAGTAGTGGGCGGAAATACGTAAAAGCTCACTCGACCCGTTCGGTTGTTTGAGCTGGACAAAGCGATCGGATCTCAATGGGGACGCCGCGGACGCATATTAATACCAGGTGTGGATGTAATCCACACACACACACACACACACACAAACACACACACACACACACCATAATTGATCAGTAATTGAACACTTGTTGTCTGTATATCTGAACCTTCAAAGGTTCAAAGTAAAGATTCAAGGATCGTGTGTGTGTGTGTGTGTGTGTGTGTGTGTGTGTGTGGCCGTGGGCGTGTGTGCGCCGTCTGATTCTTATCACACTGTTTGACTAAGGGCTGCTTTTAAGGCAATGAATTCACTCGTCTCCCCCCCCCGCACCTCCCGTCTCTTCCTGTTCTAGCTGTCTTTCTCAATGTCTCCAAGTCTCTTCTTGTGTATTAATCTCTCTCTCTCTGTCGCTCTCTCTCGCTCTCTCTGTCGCTCTCTATGTCCGTCTCCCTTGTCTTTCTCTAAAATCAAATAACATTTATTGTCAATTTTCACGACCAGCTATCTTCAAGACCGCAGCTGCAACTAAAAAAAATAGGCTAATAGACGTACAATTTCCTGCTTGACATAGAGTGAAATAGTCTGATATGAATCATGCTCTGTATGAAATATCTCTCTGTTTCAGTCCATTCACCCTTCTTTCTCTCCCACGGTTAGAGTTCTTTGTATTCTTTGTAGAGAATATGCCTGTGTAATTTTGTATCAAGACACATGCAGAGTTGCAGGTTTGACAGGTTGAGAGATAACAACTTTGGCAACAATGAGAGTTTATATTCTCCCCTGTGTCTTTGTGGCTTAACGTTCAACAGTATGTCAAGCTTTTGACAGGTTTGGTTCAAATGTTAGTGGCAGATAGGCTTTTCAGTTGATTAGACTTTAAAGGTGAGTGGATCTGATGTCGGAGACTTAAGCTGCCAAATAGCCTTGATTTCTTTTTTATGTAAATCAAACCCAGAGGATAAACAATTCTGAATTGCCAAGGGTTTCTAGAGTTCTTAGTTTTTCATGGGTTGTTTGTTATCTTTGACTCATGCATTATTTGAGCATAATGACGCAGATAGGAACATTACACAAAGACAACGGGTAGTGATTGACGGCAAGTTAGATAGCCGAGAGGCAGATAGAGGAGTTGTACCTCCTGGCTAATTTCCCCCTTTAAGCCTATGTATGTTTGACATTTTACAATACACTATCAATGGTTTGGCCCCAGGGCTGTGGAAGATTTTCTAACATGCAGAAGACACTTTCAGCTGTCAATTGCAGTAAAAATGTATCTTTAAAAAAGAAAAAGAAAAAGGGAAGACAGTCTCGACAGCACACCCAAATTATGCAGTTTTTTGTATGTAGATGAGAGATTAAGAGAGAAGAATAAAAAGAGATGAAAAGGAGGTAAAGACAGAGGGAGGGGCTGGCTATAAAATAGGAGATGAAAGGATTTAGGGTGTAGTAACAGTTAGATAGGTTTAAGCACTAAACTCCATGTGCGCGCCCATGCTTGTACGTGTGTGTGTGTCTGTGTGTGTGTGTGTGTGTGTGTGTGTGTGTGTGTGTGTGTGTGTGGATTTTTTTCAGGGTGCACCAGCAGTTAGATGGGTGTGAGAACTAAATATGACATGCCATTCTTCTTGTTACTGATCCACACCTGAATCTCTTGTAAATCTGTGACCTACTTAAGGTGTTCTGATCTAGTTGAGGACGCGTGACTTCTCCTCAACACGCCCTGAAAAGAGGCTGATAAGCTCCGACACAACAGGCAAGCTACGGTGTGTTAAGAATTGTCTTTCAAGCGTTGTCCTTTTTTTTCTTCTTCAAATGTGACCACGTCATTATCTTGAGGCCTGGCGTGCTTACAGCAAACGCCTTTTGTAGATCATAAAAAAAAAAAAAGAAAGGCCTCCCAAGAATGTCTTTTGAAACGATTGCTTAATCCTCCGAGTGCTATGATCAGTCTTTTTTTTTTCTTCTTTTTTTTTTTCTTTTCAAGATCTCTGAGCTTTTGCAGATGACAGACGCTGCACAACGCTTTGTTTTTGTAATCACAATCCCCCTGTTCGACATATGACAGGTTAAGTAAATGTACAGGAATATTTGAAGAAGGGACAGATGGTTCGACCTCGTGTAGGAAAACATGTGCACGGGCATAGCTGT
>JACSYO010000476.1:1412500-1462500 GCA_016806645.1 Ophiodon elongatus | reverse complement strand
TCAGACGCTGCTTTTGATGTGTTATTCTTTTGTGTGCATATGATGAGTCTGTATTGTGTATCTCCATATACTGTCAGTGTATTTCCTTCGGTATTAAGGCTGTGATTTAATACCTTTTATTATGGCAGTGCACAGAGTCTTTCTTTTTGGTTTGAAGATCTCCAACACATTTCACAAGAAAAACGCTTTTGTTTATTGTTTATTGGGTTTGTTCTGAAGCAGCAACAGATTTTAAACTGCTGATTGGTGTGTGTGTGTGTGTGTGTGTGTGTGTGAGATGTGGTGCTTAGTTGATGTGCAGGAAGGAACTAAATGAGGATTTAATGAAGCTGGATTGTTTTTAAATAATGTAAATGATTAGATGCAAATGGTGGAACTAATCTTTTAATGTGGTTTTCATCATTAATTATGATCGTGTAGAATTGAGTTGGATGTAATTGTTGTTCGGTTGATCAATCCTCGTTGGAGAAGTGTGTGTGAACGTGTTTGTTCCATATTGGAGGATTTGTTAATACATGTTTATGTGAGGCATTTTCTTGCCTAAATAAACTCGTGAAAATGTGACTTAGTATGTTTATATGCGTTTTCCCTTTTCCCGTGCATGTGTGTGAGCGTGAGCCGCACTGATCTTTTTTCTTGGTCAACCTCTGACTCCTGGCAGCTAGTTGAACAATAACTAATTAAACACCCTCCTTGCAGTCAGTGTGTGTGTGTGTGTGTGTGTGTGTGTGTGTGTGTGTGTGTGTGTGTGTGTGTGTGTGTGTGTGTGTGTGTGTGTGTGTGTGTGTGTTCCACAACCCTTGACAGTAGTGTGATTTATCACTCAAGTTATAAATGTGATTTCACACGCACACGCACACGCACACACGCGCATATAACTGTTGACCACAATTTGCTAACTGCAAAAATTGGTTACGGTGACGTCATCAGCGATGGAGAGAGAGCGAGAGAGATACATTTTAAAAGGAGCTTTCTTAGACGTGACCACACACACATGGTATGCTCCACAGACACATTCACACACAGACAGAGTACGCTCTAAGGACCATAGCAGGGGAGCTGTGTCTGAGTGAGTGTGTGTGTGTATGTGTGTGTGTGTAAAGTTAGAATCCAGACAGTCATTCCAGAGGCCAGACTATTGAGTCTTATAAACTCTCAGGTCACAGATTATTGAAATAGCAGAAGAGATATATAGTCTGCGTCTGTGTGTCTCTTCTGTTGCACCGTTTTACTTAAACATCACAAATTGCCCAGAGATACACACACACACACACACACACGACCACACACCTGCACGAGTGTGTGTATTTATGTGCATGAATGTCTTGTGATGTAAAATGTGTGTGAAAGATTTGGATTCAAGATGTGTTTGAACTAGCAGCTTGGATGTGTGTGTGTGTGTGTGTGTGTGTGTGTGTGTGTGTGTGTGTGTGTGTGTGTGTGTGTGTGTGTGTGTGTGTGTGTGTGTGTGTGTGTGTGTGTGTGTTGTAATACTGATTTATTTGAGCATCATTTATAGCCCCATTGGGAACTGAACCAGCAACCTCTTGGCAGTAATAGTCTCACACACACACACACACACACACACACACACACACACACAGGCAGTCTATTGTGTAGGCCGATCTAACAGAATGTACCTTGTTTTAACCTGCTAACCTCCACCAATGTGGATAGAACAGCTTGGACAGCGTAATAAGTTCCAACCTATTCCTTCAGACAAACTGAGCAACCTGTTTTTAAACTCCTCTGACCCACCTGTGGGCCCACACTTCAAAATAAAGTTTAATAGAGTGTGGGTCCCAGGGTGTTCGTGTAGCACTTTCAAATGTGCCCAGATGAAAACAGCTAGTTTGTGTCATGCTGAGTAAGTCACAG
Source organism: Ophiodon elongatus (assembly GCA_016806645.1). Classification (NCBI taxonomy): domain Eukaryota; kingdom Metazoa; phylum Chordata; class Actinopteri; order Perciformes; family Hexagrammidae; genus Ophiodon; species Ophiodon elongatus. The sequence continues at coordinate 1,460,622 of JACSYO010000476.1, read as the reverse complement.
TTGGAAAAGTGGGGTTTCTCTCACTTGTAACGCGTTCTGTTTCCCTGTCCTTTGTGTGTGCCGTAAACTTAAAGAGTTAATTGAGCTTGAAAGCCGAAATTTCAGCTGTTTCCATTCGTAGACCAGCGAAGAGAGTCCCCCGCGGCGGGGTGAGAGAATCTCTCCCCATTCCCAGGATATTTTTTGAGGTGCGCTTGAAGAAAACCCCAAATCTCCCTGTAGCCAAAAGACCACGGTTGTACTGGACAGCCCCCAGTTGTGTGTTCATGTCTGTGTAGCCGGCGTTAACCAGCGTTCTGCCTTTAACTCCCCAGAGGGGTAAACAGCCCTCCTACAGAGAATCACACAGACTCACAGTAAAGTGCTTCCCAGACCCTGTGTGGTGTAGTAATCCAATGTATTTATTCTAGGTCAAACTCCTCTTTTTAATAAAGTTTATTTGGTGGGGGGGGGGGGGTTTGGGGGGGGGGGGGGCATGAAGGATGGATGCATTCATCCTCTGTGCGGTTGTTGTTGAGTAGTGCGTCATCCATTGTTCGTTTCTGAATCCGTGTTTTCTGCAGAGCAGTTGCGAGCCCTTTGCGTTTGTGAGCATAGTTTCCTCGCTCACTTTTCCCAAATGAAAACACTCGCGTCTCATAAATGGCAAGTGCAACAATATCGATTCGAATTATAAAGGCAGTTTCTTCATGTTGTTGATCAAAATCCAATCATCTTGTCTTGACGTGTGCTCGTAAGGCACAAGCTAGTGATAATATCATGCCATCCATCCATCCATCCATCAATCTGCAAGTTTTGGCAACAGGAGGGGGGAGGGGGGGTGCGTGGAGCTCTGCATCGCGCTACATTCTAAGCCCGCCCACTTTCAAATACGGTCCAATCGAATGCGAAGGATTTGATTGAAATCCCTCTCGTAACTGTACACCGCTCAGGTATTCTGTTTCACCAGGAGAACCTTCTCGTGTAGACGCTAAAGACGCTCCTTCTTTACTTCATTGGGTCTAATTTTAAACCTATACACGCACACGCACACGCACACGCACACGCACACGCACACGCACAAACAGAAAAGACAAGCAAAGACATAAGTCACAGTCTCAGCTTGTTCCATTCTTTTAAACATTTCTTCGCTATGTTTATTGAATAGATGTCTATCTGTCAATCACACAGAGTGATTGAAGCTGTCGTGCTTTCAACTTAAAACACACACACACACACACACACACACACACACACACACACACACACACACACACACACACATCAAGGTTTATGTAAGGACAGCCCAGAAGTAAGGGGAGGAGAGAAACAGCCACAGAGAGGAGGGAGGGAAATGTACAGGAGTGGATGGGAGCGAGAGATTAATTGAGAGAGCGAGATGAAAGATGGACGGATAAGATAGGTAGAGGAGCAGAGAGAGGGAGGTGCGTTTACAGCATCGGTTAATGTGTGTGTGTGTGAGGAAGAGAGTGGTAAGCAGAGAGAGGCAGCTCCAGTGAAGGAGAAGGAGCAGGGCGAGGGAGTCTCATAGCGAGAGGGAGAGGTATTGAAATGTGAACCTCTGATTAAGTTTGACATTTAAGATGACATATTTTGCATGCTGTTACCGAATTACAAATGAGACCTACACAGTCCATACGTGTGTGTGTGTGTGTGTGTGTGTGTGTGTGTGTGTGTGTGTGTGTGTGTGTGTGTGTGTGTGTGTGTGATTTGACTTGATCCGTGGCTGGAATGAATTGGGTCCCCGCTACCCAGCAGATGAAGAGTGTGTAGGTGTGTGTGTGTGTGTGTGTGTGTGTAAAACGACTTCTGGCATTGATTAGGGGCCTAGCAGGCAACTGAAAGCTTTTAGTCTTAAAATGGCAGGTGGACTCTGTCTCGCAGTGATTTTACGTTGTCCCCCCTCTCTCTCCCTCCTTCTGTTTCTGTCTCGACCCCCTCCCTACCTCCAATTAGACTCCTGCCTCTGCAAAATCAATTCCAAGCTGTTACTTACCCCCCAAAACCGAAATGCTCCCTTTAGCCGACTCGTCTCCCTCCCTCCTCCCCCATGTTGTCTCACCCGTGCTCCCATCAGGCGTGGAACTGAGCCCCACCGAGCACTTGTGGCCGACTCCTATTATTATCCCACCGCTCTAAATAGGCTCGGTTTCACGGCCTGATCTGTTTTGTCTGTCTGGGTACTAAAACAGTCACGTGCGCGCTTTCATTAATATTTTCCTCAGCTGCTTTCATTCACTGACACGTAACCCGAAGGTACAAGCCTTTTCAGCGTGACTGCCATTTTGTGCATCGGTGGCCTTCCTGGAGCTAGTAATCTGTGACACTTTCATATAAATAAATGACTGCTGTGTGATACAACACAGTCATGAAAGCTTTAACATTTGCAGCAGCAACAACAACAACAACAACAGCAGCTGGTGTCTGCCAGGTCCCTCCAGGGAAAATCCTTTTTACGGACAGGAAGTGATGTGCTTCGGCTTTCTGGCAGCAACTTGGCAACGGTGGTATTTATTTGGTGTCGAGAGACAATATTTGATCATGGACAGCAAGCCACATGCTGACCATACCAACGTGTACATGCATATTTCATATATCTCTTTTTGAAAACTCTTAATGAAAAATATATATTTTTTGTTCTGCCAAATCATTGGGCTGTAATGTAGACGGTTAATTATTTGCACCACGCTGAAGCCAGAGAGGGCGCTCTCACGGCACACGGGAGCAAGTTGAAATATGTTTTGCTCTTGCATTGATCCAGCTATTTAAACGACTAAAACATGCTCACCGTGGCATAACATAACGGCTGCTTCTAGCGTAACGGCCAGAAGCAGCCGCTATGCGGGTGAGTTAAAGGGGCTACCAGCAGGACAGGTTTGGGTCAAACTAGCCCCCAACATGTGCATCTGTTGACGAGGAGACCTTTTTCTTGCTCTGCAGTGACCTTTGAAGGTCGAGAAGAGGTTGCCTATGAAATGTCCAGTGGCGTGATTTAAACACTGCACTGTGTCCGTCGGCAAAACTTGAACTCACTTTGGAGATTAGGGGGAAGTTTTTGAAAGTAGATTTTTTTTGGGGATGCGTATTAGTATGTGGAGCTCATCTGCTCTTTGCCTCCTGCCTTCTTTCTCTCCTCCTGAACTCCCTATCTTTGCTCCCTTTTCTGTCTATCCGTTTCCCCAGACAATCTCTCTCTCTTTTTTTCTTTTTGAAGGAAGAAAAATATATTCCCTTTCCTGTCTCCTCCTCTCCAAGCAGCTCTCCTCCTTCCGTTTACCAGCTTTACTTTTTGTTTTCACGAAGAGTCCTTCATTTTCCCTTTCCTCTTCCCTCTGCTGTTAAACATACTCCTCCTCAATGTACCCTCACTTCTCCATTCATCTATCTTTTCTTAAACTAACAATGGATCAGAGGAGGAGAGATGGCAGTACAATGGCGGATGAAATAAAGCGACAATAGACTTGAGACAACAATATGAGGAGGCAGACTAAGGCAGGTTGAGAAACAAAAGGAGAAGCGTGACAGAGATTTCTCTGTGAGGCCTTGCCTTCAGCCTTATTTCTTCATATGTTGCCCATTAAGCCTTTTGTTTATGAACGATGGAGATGCCAATTACAGCTGACCCACGGGAAGGGGAGGAACAGAGCTATCTGGAGGCAACGGTGATACGTGACCATGTTCAGATTATGTTTGAAACCCATCAATTACAGTGACTTCATAATTGGCATTTAGAGAACAAGTTTGGAGTCACTGGATGTTGACAGTTAAGATCCATTAGTGATGTTCCACTTGGTCTTTTGGTGTTATTTAATGCTACTGTACAATAGCTACCACAAACATTATCCCATATATATATGTATGTATGTATGTAAGTATATATCTATATATCTATATATCTATAGATATATAGATATATATATCTATATATATATATATATATATATATATGTTGATAGTGAAAATATTTTTCCCAGCTGATGGTAGTAAATACCTTGTGGTCAAAGCTTGGTCACAAGGATGATTTTCAGTGCAACTGCGATTTTAAAAATTCACCAATAAGCTGCAGAAAAAAACAAACTTTCATTTATGACACAACCCGAATGCTCCGACATGGTTCCCCTCACCTCGTCCAGATAGCTGACGTACACGTCGTAAACATACCTCGCCATCCGTCAACGGATGTCTTGGGGCGATTATTGGCAATTTCAGACACAAGCCTCACTTGCGTTTGGGGCTAATTGTAGTTGATGGAAATGATTAACCGTCACATTCATCCTCTCTGTGGCATTGAGGCCATTGTGGTGTATAGGGGCTAATTGTAGCTGGTAGCAGTAGTTGTTATGTGGTATGTTGTGGTGGGTTGTACCTAATTGTAGTTGATAGTAATGGTTCCAGTCTGTGTATACAGCCTGAAGCAGACAAAGGCTGTATTGCGACCCCACCCCCCCCCCACACACGCACACACACACACACACACACACACACACACACACACGGAGACAGACACATATGGTATACCAGCCTTGTAACACACACCTCTTCCTCTTTCCCACACGCTGGATTCATACAAGTAGCGCGCCAGAAGTATGCAAAATGAGCATGTGATGCCAGTGTAAATAAATGGCAGATGACAATATCGCTCTTACTAATTCCCGTTGCGTTCCTGTCACCAAAATCATTCACAATTGTCTTCTCGTCGCTTTGATCGACGTTTGAAGTCCCCACTGGAATCGTCCGGGGCAGATGGAAACACAGTTAGGTCAGTCACTGCTTCTTACAGTAGGTCGGGATTTGAGCTTCATTGCTTTACCACAACGATCTGTAGTTTTCCACTGTGTGTGTGTCTGTGTGTGTGTCTGTGTGTGTCTGTGTGTGTGTGTATGTGTGTGTGTGTGTGTGTGTGAGTGAATGATGAATTCTGACTGGGTGTGGTGAACATCAGATGAGATTTTCCTCTGCTCCCTGCACTCACTCACACACACACAGTGAGTGCCAGGGCTGGTCTAGGCGTGGGCCCTTTCAGACATAAATTGCTTTATTTTAATAGTTGTATGGTGGAGAAAGAGGGAAAGAAGAAATGGTAAAATACTAGAAAGGCCATCGAGAGAAAATTGGATTCAACAAAGAAAGCAGCCCTCCCTCTGTCATTTCTCTGCTCCTTTTCTGTTTTTGTGTGTGTGTTTTATTTTGTCTTCTCTTCCTAATCCACTAGATTACATTTCAGGGTTGTTAAAATATGGTCCTTTTTAATTTGTTTATGTTCATCTACATGTGTTTGTTTGTGGTCATGTGATTATCTGTTCTCAGCTACATTCCCCTGTACTTGTCTTTCTTTAGAAGTGTGTGTGTGTGTGTGTGTGTGTGTGTGTGTGTGTGTGTGTGTGTGTGTGTGTGTGTGTGTGTGTGTGTGTGTGTGTGTGTGTGTGTGTGTGTGTGTGTGTGTGGGTGTGTGTGTGTGTGTGGGTGCGTTGATTCTCTCCAGCTTTAACTGTTTTCAGTTTGCTATCAGTAAATAACAACTAGTGTTTATCTCTCACGCTAACAGAGTTAGTCACAGGGTCGCACGCACGCTATCTCGCTTAAAAATCCACACACATCATCAAAACACACATGCACATGCACACGCACACACACACACACACACACACACACACCATCGGCATCTATCCCCCTCATATTGCATTGATCTAAAAGTGATCAGCTGTTGGCGTCTATCAGGCGTCTTTTGGCTTTGACTGTGTTTACTACCACTCACACATACAAACACAGCGTACGGGTCAATGGGTTGACTGTGTTTACAACTGAATATGAACTGAACGACCACAAATAAACACGCTTGCGCACGCACACACACATGCTCGGAAAACACATCTCTCTGTCATGACTGTTGTGAACAGAGCGACCACAATTGTTCTCTTTTCAAACAAAAGAAACATTATGGTTTAACATAAAACACATGGTTGGTTATTTGATGGCTTTGTATAGTGATTATAAGGCAGGGAGGGGAGGGGTGGTGGGGGAAGGGGGGCGACCGAGGGTAGGACAGGGCAGGAACTGAAAGAAACATTTTAATGATGGAATTACTCGAATTATTGCAGCAATTATTATTGCCTCTGAAAGAGGGCAGTAGAGAATAAAACAAATGACCGAAATGTGTTGAAGTGCTTTTCTTTGAGAAGGTATTTTATATTGATTACAATGGCGGTGAGAGGTTGATGAAGCTAAAGGGGGTTTAACGAAAATGGGATTTGAAATGAGAAAGAAAAGCAGAGGATAAAGAATAGAAAGGAGAAAAAAAGAAGGGCTGGAGGTGACACGGAGAGAGCGGGAGAGACGGTGAGAGATGAGAAAAGGGAGAATTTTGGGGGCCAGAAAATGAATGAAAGGCATGCAGAGAGAGACGCAGGAAAGAAAGCGAACATTTGCAGTGCTGGAGGGGATGAATTGCAGTCTGCCGCCTCCCTCATCCATCTTTCTGATATGGGCAGCGTGGTTTGATGTGGTTGTCTGTTGGCCATTCTCCCCGTCCCTCTCTCCCTCTCTCTCCTCCCTCTCTCCCTCTCTCTCTCCTCTCTCTCTCTCTCTCTCTCTCTCTCTCTCTCTCTCTCTCTCTCTCTCTCTCTCTCTCTCTGTTTCACCCATTTCTGCCTCGCCCTCTCTCTCTCTCTCTCTCTCTCTCTCTCTCTCTCTCTCTCTCTCTCTCTCTCTCTACCACCCCTCCCTCTCAGTCTCTCTGATATGGTTTGGGTTTTGATGTGGTCCATGCGTTGAAGATTCTCACGGATGGTTTCCATAACGATAAAAAAGATTCACTCCCTGGTTTAAGAGAGGGGAGGGGGAAAAAAAAAAGGGAAAAAAGTTGCACTTAAGGATGCAACAAACATCCCAACACACACCCCTGAAAAGATCTCTCACAGCTGAGATGTTTCTGATTTGCTGGGGCTGTTTTTCTTTTGACGAGGTCTGCGGTTGAGGATCGTCACAGATTTCCAGCGTTCAAAGAGATTTGTAAATTGAATCAAAGCTATTCTGTACACATACATCATTGTCAGAAAATGGTATTTGTGTGTGTGTGTGTGTGTGTGTGTGTGTGTGTGTGTGTGTGTGTGTGTGTGTGCGTGTGCATGCAATCCACAGTATATTATTTGAGCCCCGGAGACACCTTGTATCTCTTAGTGTATTGATTTCAAGGGATTATGAAAACCTGCTTGATATTTTCTACATCCAGTTCTTTCATGTATGCATAAACAATATATAGTGTACATGCCTTTTGTTAATGTAAACATCAATGAACAATGAAACAACAAAAAAATATAACTTTTTCTGTCTCTTTCGAAATTCTCAGATATGGTGAGGAAGAAGAATCCCCCTATCCGGAGTGTGGGAGGTGAGGAGGAGGAGGAGGAAGAAGAGGGGAGGAGGCCAGCGGGAGAAGAGGAAGAGGAGGGAGAGGAGGAGGGGAGAGTGGGAGCAGAGGCCGAACGCATAAACCGACCCTCTGAACCAGAATCCTCCGACCGGATCAGGGGAGATGAGGAGCAGGAAGAGGAGGAGGGAGAGAGCGAGTGCGTATCCTCATCTGTCTCTCCCTCGTCCGTTGGCGAGCGCTACAGCAACGAGGAGAGGAGGGGGAGGAGAGGGAGAGGGGGGAGAGCCAACCAAGGGGGAGCGGCGTTGACCGACAGACTCGAGAGCCAGTCGGAGCCCGAGGACGGGGAGAAAGGGTTAGAGGAAGGAGAGAGGAGGGAAAGAGGCAGAGGGGAGGCAGATCACCTCACTGCTCCTCTCCTCTCTGCTCCCCACCTCCTCCCCAGACAGGAAGGAGGGGAGGAGTCAACAACCGACACCCCTCCGCTCTCTTCCAGCCCCTCTCCTAAACTCCAGGACTTCAAGTGCAACGTGTGTGGCTACGGTTACTATGGCAACGACCCCGCCGACCTGGTGAAGCACTTTAGGAAGTATCACCTGGGTCTGCACAACCGCACACGGCAGGATGCTGCCCTCGACACGCACATCCTGGCCCTCCACAACATGGCTCCCCAAAACACACCCCTAGGTAACTCTCTGCTGAGCGTGTTCGACTTGTGGCAGTGTTTGTTGTGTAAAATAGATGTAAATGGAAAATAACTTGGATCCAGAGCGTTACGACGGCAGGATTTTGTAAAGGTTGTTCAGCATACTCGGTGTCGACCTGTTTCTTGCAACAACAACAATTTGTTGACTGCTGATCTGAACGTTCTCCTTCTTCCCAGAAGTCAGACATGTCCTGAGATTGTTGTCCCTCTGGCAGTCTGACCCCCTCCTCGTTCATCTGCTTGTAAAAGTCTGACCCTATTCTTGTGTTTCTGCCCCCCAGATGTACAGGCAGGACAGGGGCAGAGGAACCAAGCCAAAGAGTCAGGGAAGACTAGACCAGATATGCATATTCAACAGCACAGGACAGTCATGATGAATGGGACATATGACGTACAGGTAAGCACTTGCCGCAGTTCAGAAATACAGATAAATACATGACGATGCCCAACGTTTGTGTTAAAAGTGCGTCTTATCTACATATTTACTACATGTGCATATTTCGCTTTGAAAGGAATGGGCCACAAAACCTGTGTATACAAAGAAGCATTAATATCGCCACCCAAGTTAAGAAAGAAAAGGAAAAAAACACACACACAAAAGAACATCGAAGCAACGAATAAAGCCACACAATGGTTCTTTTGGTGTGACAGTATTGAATAAATTAGAAGGAAGGTAAAGTGGTCAACGGGTGAAACGAAGGCCGAGTAAAGCTTTGGTTTGTAGCAGTCCTGTTTTCACCTCCTCAGGCCAATCAAAAGCCTGCGTCACTGGAGCCGATGGCCCTGAGAAACAATCCTTTTCACGACTTGAAAAAGACCTCAACCTAACTGAAGTTTTCGAAGTGGGGCACATGCTATCCCCTTATTTGGTTTTATCTATCAACATTTTTCTCAGATCTGTTCTCAGATTGGCGGACTTCTTCCTTTGAGCATTATGCTGAAAAACACAACTGGAGTTCACGGTCCAGGAAATCCTAAATGATGTAAAAAATTCAATAGATAATGTGCCACCCCGATGTCTCATGGCAACAGAGGATTGGGCCCTTAAATACACCGCTAACGCTAACACCAACTGGATAGAAGTAATATTTCCAGCATTTTATGAAAAAAAAGCAGTGCGGGTTGTATTAAACTTTATTTTTGCTCAATAACTAGCATACTTAGACTTGACATAATGAATATCACTTAGGAACTCCACTCTAAAACATTGATTGAGTCAACTTTTCACGATAAGCATTACTTGTTGCCATAAATCTGTAAATCTACGCCCATAACTTAGCTGAGTAATTTATTGGGTCGAACAATCTGCAACTGATTAGTAACATACGGTGTGTGTGATTTGGACAGTGAGGCATTGTGGTGCATGTTATAGAATTTATGAGACTGACAGATGGATTGACAGACACAGAAAAATAGCGCACCTGGCAGACAGGCCGCGCACACACGTGTGTCACGCACACACGTGTGTCACGCACACACGTGTGTCACGCACACACAAAGTCAGGTACACAGTCTGCTTCATATATCACGTTCAGGCATTGCCTATGCACATACAGGTGCACTGCATGCATCTTAGTCTTGTAAATTATGGCTAATAAATCAATATACTGTGCTAATCCCTCATGTTCAGCACTCGATTTGCAAAAAAAAAAAACTTTACAGGATAAAGACAGGAATTTAGCAAACCTTCAGGTGCAATTCATAATCCCTTCAAGATAAGCGTCATCCATATACTGAAAGATGATTGAAGTTGACCTCAATTACTGTAATTATACTCCATCATGCCACATTAAAAAAGTCAGGCGTAATTTGCACCTGCAGTCTGGTCATCAACAGATTAGACAATCAATTTGGGTCTTCAATGATTTAGTTTTATTGAAGGGATACTAATCAGTGAAATCAACAGCTGTAGACTTTGGTGAGTACAAAAACCTGAAAAAAAGTTTCTGCTTCACATTGTACACCGTTTAGTTATAGTAGATATTAAGGCCTCAGACTTTATATGTCAGCTGTATTTGCTATGAAACTGGCATTTCTCCGCATGCACACACATTATTTATTGCCTCATGCAGATCTTCGGAGCTACTTTTCATAACTGATTCATTGTAGCTTTGATCTTTTGATATTCACAGTGTCTTTTTGTAAACACATGGATTGGAATATATGCAATATATATGCACATATGCTTCAATGACTGTATTTATCATCTGTTTTTTGTGTGTAAGGCAGCAGGATGGGCAGTTTTAAATGAACCTTCATCAGGCCGTCATTCGTAAATTAGAATTAGACGGTCAGTAGAGACATTGAGATGCTCTGCAGGAAAATGAATCCACAAATTGTAGACCTACTAAAAGCAATTTTGATCTCATCAAATTTAATGAATACTTTTACTTACAGAGTTGACATTTTTAGTTTTCTGACCGCTGCAATATGTTTTGTCCATATCTGGCAGGCTAATTATTAAGAATAAATCCATACTGATTAATGGTTTTTTCGTAGTTTGACAGGTTATCACATTCCTTAAAAGTCCTGTCTCTCAATAGTCAATATGCCAATTAACAAACCATTATCCAAATAACTACATTGATACACATTGACTATAAATACTGAGGTAAAGTGTGCACATACATTTTTGGTTTCTAAATTAGGTCTTTTAAGAGCATAAACTAAAAGTTGTAATTTATACATTTTATCATTCCATTTCAACATGTTAGGTGTGTGGTTAATCCCAACAATTTTCTGAATTCTGTGTTTCATCATGTGGCGGAAGTTTCAAATTTCAACATTTCATGAGAAAATATTCACAATCGAATGAATATTAATGAAATCGATGTAACACAACATTGCACTTTTTTTGTTAATCAAAGGAAGTGATCCTCTGCAGTTAGAAAACAGATCATTCTATCCTTTTGTAAAATAAATGAAAATATAGCCGTTTCTGTCAAAGCCCAGTTTTTCCCCCAACAGGTCAGATGCTTAGCCTGCTAGGTGACGAGTCAGCAGTCGGTCCTCTCGGCCTTCGCCTTGTAACAGCGAGCGCCGAGCCAAACGACAGTTTGCCTCTCATCTGGGGCTTTTGTAGGGAAGCTCCAAAAACTATCTGCGGGTAGAAAACAGGGCTGAAGACGTGGAGTGTGAATTAATCTCGCCATCTCAGAGGGCCACGTGGATATCATGGGGTCCCACGGTACTTACCTACAGTTGTTGGTTGTAATTTTCGTTTAATAAATTGTAATTTTTCTGCACTTGGACAACTCCAGTTATTGCCAACAATTGGGTCAAGGTTTAGGACTGGTGTGTGAACAGTAGGGTTTTATCTGAAAGGTTTAAACAAGGTGATCTAATAAACGTGTGGGTTTTCGTATATGTGTGTGTTTGTGCGTGTGTGTGCGTGTGTGTGTGTGTGTGTGTGTGTGTGTGTGTGTGCGCGTGCGTGTGTGTGTGAGGAATTGTCAAGGAGTTTCATTTCACTTAAACCAGGAGTTTGTAATGGCCGTAAGTCACGTAATGGACAGACAGACACACACACACACACGCACAGTCAGAAATAGAAAATCCAGTGGGTTTAAGTCGTCATTATGGAGAAAAAGTGAAAGTATAAAAAAAAAAAAATCGAATGAAAGGGGTCTCTATTCTCTCCATCCCTCCTTGCTCGCTTTTTCTCTCTCCCGCCCACGTTTGGAAAATTCCATGTTGTCATTTGCTGAGGCGAGATGCCCTGTCAACCAATGACATTGCGGGAAAAAAGACTCTGAGAGGAGAGGGACAGGGGAGGGAAGGAAAGAGCGAGAGAGATGGAGGAGGAAAGGGGAGAAGGGAGTGGAAGAGACAGCGAGGAAGGCTTTGAAACCAGTAGTTATAATCGTCTGTTAGGCAGTGTAATGAAACAGCTGTCAGACACATTTAACTTTCTTTTTCTAGCTCTGTTCTCCAGTTGTCTCTCTCATCATTTGTCTTCGTCTTTTCTTCACCTTCAACTCAGCTCTGCCTTCTTTCTTTGCTCACTCTTTCTTACTCCAACTCTTTTTTTTTTCCCCCTTTTTTTTTTCTCACTTCTCAATTTGCTTTTCATCCATCTTTCGCCTCCTTCCTCGCCACCTCTCTATTCCTCAACTTTCACACTTTTTCCTCAACTTGTCCCAGTTGTCCTCGGCCTGTCCTCTGTCTATCCCCCTCTCTCTGTTCCCCTCTCCCTCTCATGTTGCTCTTTGTGTCTTTCTGCCTATTCTGCTTGCCATAATGACTTGATGTTTGGCTCGTCTCTAATTGCCTGGGCAGGGTCTGTGGGACGTGATGATTGGATGATTGCTTTTGTGAGATCACACACAGTAATAGCTCTCATTTAGCCTTCTGAAGTAATTCTCTTCCACAAAGCCGAAATGTACCATCTCACATTTTTATATAACTTTTTCACACTGTTTTTGTTGCATATATAAATGTTTTGCTCGGGCAATAGCTGTTAGTTATTATCATTGCCTTTGCCACTCAAAGATACCGAAAGTGGTTTATTAACCTAGGAAAACAAAGCAATTTTCAGTGTTATTCTCCCAAAAGTACGGAACTAGGACCGGGATGCAAGAATTACTCAATTAATAGAAGATTTATTGGGAGTTTACAACCATGTTGAAAAGTTAAAACTACCAAAAAAACATGTACAAAAGTTGATATTTACGATTGAAATGAATCCAGCTAAATGCCCTTTTATATAACGAAAATTATGAAACCATATGTCTTTGCTCACTAAAAATGCTTCTTACCAGTTGCATTTCGTTCTTGCCAAACCTCGATTACAAGGCTGCCAGCAGTCAGCACCAAACCACAGATCCATAAAGAGACAAATCCATATTGTGCCGTAAGTCTAATGTATGTCAGTGTAAGACTTGCCAGGTTGCCTGCTCACCAATATAACAAGCAGCACACTAATCTCCTACAGACAAGGAGCTGAGCTAATAAAAAGCAGACGAGTGTCAGGTTGCTTGCTCGGTAATTCTAAATCTTGGTCCCGTTGCATACCACCGTAGAGCCTGATAGATATGTTATTGGTCCGTTAGTTTGAGTTTGAGCGACCTTTAATTGTTACAGTAGCATGTAGAAAATGATGGATTATGTTTGTCGTAAACTGAAGCATGGATTAAACATCTGCTGCGTAGGAATTAAAAATGACAATTTCATTAGATTTTTCATGATATTTGATCCGCTCACAGTAGTGCACGGTAAAAATAAAAATAAAGATTCACAATGAGAACACAAATCTGTTCCGACATTCCAGAAACAAATGTTATTTTGCCTGCCCCTGACTCAAAACATAAACAATAGAATGAGATGTTTTGTCAATTACAGTTACTTAACAACAAATACTTCCAGTAACATGAGACAAAGAGGAAGCATACGGATTACTAAAATGAAATTTCCTTCCACAGTCCCCGACTTCTGAACTAAAAACAAACAACTTTTATAAATGTTCTGGTAATACTATACTACTAATATTACCACAAAAGTTTTTATTTTCAATAGTCTTGACTCAATAAACAGTCCGTTGATGTGTCTTCTTGCATCCACTTTATGAATTATTCGAACTGCTCTTTTCTCTAATATAAACAATGGATTGATGGCACTAATGTACACAACAGTACAGAATCCTCATTGCCTTGGAATCTAACGCATAATTTACTTTGTCCAAAACAGAAATATTCTTCGACACCTTTTGTTTTTACACGCTCTAATTGAGATGTCCATGTCCGTTTCTCATCCTTTTATGAACATATTCCCTGGTGGCGATCGTGGTGTTGCCGAGTCATGTTTCTTTTGCTTCACGAACGATCTTTCAAGTTTTGAATCGTAGTTATGATATGTATATGTATGATATTCAGAGATCGAATTTCTCTTTTTCTGCTTGTCAACAGGTGACGCTGGGTGGCACGCTAATTGGGATTGGCCGGAAGACCTCCGATTGCCAGGGCAATACCAAGTACTTTCGCTGCAAATTCTGCAACTTCACCTACATGGGCAGCAATTCCTTAGAACTCGAACAACACTTCATGTCCTCGCATCCAAATAAAGTCAAAAGTCCGTCAACCACACCCCTGCTGGCCACCAATAACCTGGCAATGCACGACAACCAGGGGAAGGGGGGGAGTCAAATGTTAGACGGGGCGGAGAGAGTCGCGGTGAGGGCGGAAGACGACTCTTTGGTCGGGTACGCCATCCCGGTCAGGGCGTCTCCAGATCCGTCAGGCTGGACGGGGGAGCCCGGTCGAGATGCTGTGCAGACGTATTATTGGTGTAAATTCTGTAGCTGGAGCTGCGAGTGGTCAGGGGGCACGGCAAAGCTTTTAGAGCACTATGAACAAAGACATAGAATGACCACGGGAGGTACGATGAGCCCCGGCAACTCGACTCCTGGGGGGATGGACAGAGAGAGGGAGCGAGGAGGCAGACGAGAGGGCGGAGAGAGAGGCCACATGTCATCCAAAAGCCGCAAAGATCTATCATCCAACCCATCCAGCACCAGCCAAGGTAATGAAATGGGAGAAAGTATGGTGGCATGTGGTTGTAAATTTCTGTACATGCTTTTTAAGCATTGAAGGTGGCTGCACAAGATCAAGTGTAGCAACTATAAATATTAGTCAAATGATGTTTACTTCCTCTAGTACTGTGACACTGCTGACTTTTACTTATCTGCTGGTACAAATACTTCAATACTGCTCGACCCTCGCTTTGTTATCACTTCTGGTGCTTAATACTGCCGCACCATAACTGTTTTATTTAACGGACCTTTGCTCTTTTGTTTTCTGCCTCTAGGAGACCCCAACAGCAGTGATTCAGAAGCAGTCGTGACCAGTTATAACTGTCAGTTGTGTGATTTCCGATACTCAATGGCCCACAGTGCAGACGTGATCGTAGTAGCACCTTTACTGCTGCACTACCAGCACAACCACTCCATCCACAGATGCTGCATTCAGCACTGCATGTATTGTCCGCAGGGCCTCTGTCAGCCGCACAAGCACCTGGGGGAGGTGAGATTAATAAAATATTCAAATGTTTATTTGCTTGGTGTATTGCTGTTTGCTTGGCAATTAGAAGGAGAATTGCGCTGTTTTGCAAGCACAAATAAATAAAAATGTAATATATGAACAAGTGTAAAGTTAATTGTTCCAATTTTCCAGCCTAGTTAAAATTCCCTCGCTTCCCCCAAGCTGCCCACACACACCCCCTCCCTCCTCTGTGCCAGCTGCCAAAACGGTGCCGTTGCAGCTGTTAAAAATGCAAAAATAGGATGGTTAACAGCCAAAATTGGGGTTGGCGTCGTTCAGTTAATGATCCACATTCATACCGATGTCACCTGCATAGACAAAAACACAATCGCATCACAACAGAAGAAAACAAATTCTTGAAGTCTAAATTCCCCTCATGTGCACAGTAATAACTAATGCATGCAAAGAGCCCTGCTACTCTTCCCTGAGCTATGTCTGATCCCTCCACACAGGTGTCTCACCCCTTTGCGTGTCGGAAGGCCAACTGCCCGAAATGCTGTTCCAAGTTCCCTTCGTCCACCAAGCAGCAGCAGCAGGACGCCGCCGGATCCAAACCAGCCACCGCCACCTCACCCAGCATGACCCCTCCTAATCCTAGAGGTGACCCCGGTGTGATTTCGGGATCAACTTTTCCCGCCTCTAACCCTGCCCATCCTGTTGTGACACAAGGTATTCAAAGTTATATATACATACCTCATCTGCTATATTTTGTCAGATTAAGAGCGTTTAAGATTACGTTTTTTTTTTTTTATGTCAATACATTTAATATGATCCTTTTGTTTCTTGCTCCTGATTTGTCCCGTTCTTCTATTCTGATCCCAGGCGTCACCCACTTGTGTGACCAGTGTGCGTTCGCCACCACCGACATCGACGTGTTGCTCCAGCACTACGAAAGCTGCCACACCCTGATTAACCTAAAGGGGGCACCACCTCACGTCAAGGCTGAGGAAGAGGTTGGGGGAGACAAGGAAGGTGGGAGAGGAGGAGAGAGGGAGTACTCTTGTACAAAGTGTCACTTCATCACGGAAGTGGAAGAAGAGATTTTTAGACACTACAGGTAAGAGAGAGAGATTAGAGAACATTGATCAAATACTACTAATTGTTATAAGATATTACGTGTGATTACACATAATAGGGTTTTTTTTTCGCAGGGTTAACTCTTAGACATGAAAGGGTATTAAATATTATTTTGGGAAGACTCAAAAACAAAGATCGAGTTTGCCACCTTTTCTAAAACAGGTGACTGAATGTGAAACTTGATAGCGTGTTATATTCCAGTTAGAGTCTATAACTAAATGTTCTTGTTATGGGCTGACTGTGACTATACAAAGCTATTCTTTCCTCAAGTCAGGGAGATGATAAAGTATTGCTTGTGCGTGGACTCAAGCACCTGTCATTTTTACACCCAATTACCCAGGACATGTTGACTGAGAGCACTCATTTTCAGCAACAAGCCATTTAAGAAATCGTATATCTCAGACGCTCACAGACACCATTTAGACTCAGACTTTAGACTCAGACTTCATTGATATTCACAGATTTCTCATCTTTCAGTATCATATATCTGAGTATTGCCATACTGAAAAATTCAGCGGCTCCACACATGTAAGTTTAGACGCTTTGAGACTATTTCCCCTTTTTTCTGCAAACGTATGAGCTCAATTTCTGTTCTGAACTCATTTTGCCCATTTCAGTCTGGGATTCATGACATTTCCTCTTGTCAGGGCGAGAATCGCGTATCGCTCAAATACTGGCAGTTTGAAAATGATCGGGAGATGAAAGTGTGGTCTTGCACTACAATACCAGCACCGGGTCCCCTTACCTGCTGAGTTGCCAATGACTTGATCTAATCTTGAAATCAACTCTGAGACATGAAGCTATGAGAATCTGGTTTTGTTCCTCCAGAAAGGATTTAAACAAGTGGCCTTCCATCACTATCTTTTCAATCCATCGCTGTCGTGTGGCACTACTCTGCTTTGAGTACACTGCTATATGTTGTCATACTTTGTCTCCACTACAAGTAAAATGCCTATAAAGCAGTACTCCCCCCGATTTAGCATTTCACTCCTACATTAAAGGAATACTTCACCCACAGAAGAAAATGTGTTTTAAATATTAAGGTTTTAGCGAAGATGCATGTGCTTGGGAAGTAGTGAGCATCCCACTGGATGAATGAGACTTGGATTATACTGCACAGGTTGTATGTGAGTTTGTAAACGGATGTTTGCCTTATAGTTTTGCTGTTGTTAAACGCAGCCCCCCCCCCCCTCCCCCTATCTACTTTAATTCATCTCAACTTTTCCCCATTTTTTGATTATTCGTTCCGGTTCAAAACTAAATTTTCTTTTAGAATCCAAGCTGACACGGAGTGAGTAATTGATACACCAATGGTCATTCTGTAGGTGAAGCATTTCTTTCATGCCGGGCTTTTAAGATGGAGAGTGAGCTGGACAGTTTAGAAGAAGAAGAAAAAAAGGGTCGCTGCAGGAGAACCAGAGATATCTTCTTTGTGTTTTTTTCTCATATTTTTCCTTTTAAAAACCTGCTGCCTTGCAAATTACGCACAATGCTACTTGCCCGGCTACATTTCAGTCAGAGATTAAGGTGTGTTTTATTAGTTACGGCAAATATAGCCCCGAGCCGCTGGCCTCGAGCAAAGATTAGAAGCAGGCAACGAATGTCAGATTTTTTGTTTAATTTTTTTAAATTTGTACTTTTCAGTTTTTCTCAACTGACGCAATTAGATTCAATGCAGCTCCCTCTGGAGCCACAAAAGGCTTTATACAACTTGTTTTACATATGCAGTAGTACTCGCCATGACTGGTAAACAGACTTTGATCAGTAAAATCTGTGGTGAAGCTCTATTTCAGAATACTACTAGTATTTTTACTGGCTATCCATCCTGGAGCAGCTTTCTCCAAAGAGTTTCAACCTGTCGTTTTCCACTTTTTTTAATATTCAAATGATGCTAAACAATAACATTTTGGTTTGTTTTGCTTGCACACGTGAATGTCTGCGTACTGTATGTGTATACTGTACCTGCTAAATAAGACTAGCTCGGTTCCACAGACCTTTAAGAGCCTCAGAGCTCAGACAAGACTCCACAGCCAATTTACTGCCTACGATAATCACACATACGCATGTTCACTGGGTTTTCGGTGACATAGCAATCTCTATCATTTGCTGAGAGAGAGAGAGAGAGAGAGAGAGAGAGAGAGATAGAGAGAGAGGTGGTAGTGTGGGAAAGTGGGGTTGGAAGACCGACTGAGAGAGAACTGATGATTGCGTGAAATATGTTTGTGTATGCAAGTATTGATGTAGATTGCAGATCTGGATTGCTTCTTGATATATGTTCACAAAAAAAGTCCCGTACACATGTTTTCTTGCGCACACACACACACACACACACACACACACACACACACACACACACACACACACACACACACATACACACACGCGCAATTGCAGTCTGACAGAGCCATCTTAGCGAGTTTCTGCTCAGAATCAATGCAAGATTTAAAAGTTAATTTCAGGGCAGAGAAAAAGGAGAAGATGGGGAGAGAAGGGATGGAGATACAGACATAAAGGAAAGTTAAAAAAGAGAGACAAACTATTGGAGGCAAAAGTGCGAAAGTGGAGAGAAGAGGGAGAGAGGGCGACAAAGCTAGAGGGAGAATGAGACAGTGTGGAGGGGAGTTAACAGTCCACTCACGTACATAACAAAATCTAGGCTCTGAATCTCGGAGACTCAAATCAAATAAAACTGAAATAAAGCCAGAAAGTTTTACACCGCCACTAAAATCAACCAAACCTTAAAGGCCAAGTTTTAGAAAAGCAAAATTCTGGATTTAATTATAGGTTGCTCAGGACAAAGGGCCGTGGTGTTTTGGGGGGAGAAAAGTTACCGGCTGAAACAAACTAATCAATCTTCCTTACAACTTTCACACCCAAACACTCTCACTGAGGTTCTGACACTTGTGAGGCGCAGGCGAACACCAGCAAGAGCCTGCGAACACATCCCCTTTGTTGTGATAGCTGAGAATGTGCCTTATACAGTAGAATTACAGTACTAGTATTTGTTTGGTTATTTATGCCAAAGATGTTTGGGCTTCAAAGTAAGACGCTAGCATTTTATTACACTTTCGAAACAGATGCGTAAAAGTTATACATAAACGTATGTACAGGGCTAATGTATGGGATGTGCACGCTTGTCTGCTCACATATCAAATGCATTTGGGTCGGCTTTCTCGGGACCAGTCGCCGATTAAAAGTCCTTAATCCACACGGGGGAAGCAAACCAAATGTGAAGCTGCATATTTATTGATATTAACAAGTTTAATGTGTGATTCCATAGACAACATAATCCACTGCTGCAAAAAGAGACCTTTTAGAGAGGTTTTCGTATCAGACACAGACATTCGTATTACATTTCACATCTTCACTTGTTGCTATGAGGGATCTTTGCTTTGCTCTGTCCATTGTTATGAGGAAAATACAACAGATGTTTCCGTGACACAATCTTCTCTTGTTTAGTTAGTTTTCTTTCTCAAGATATCTCATAAAAATATTTTTCCCAAATAATTCCCACCATGGGCAGACTCATGCAGGGACTTCTCATACTTTTGGGATGCCAGCTCACTGTTAAAATATCTGAAGCTTTAATACAACATGTCCGCTTTCTTATTTTTCATAATTCGGTGTATGTTAGACTGAGGTTGCTGTTGTAAGTGTTCAGGCTGAAGCTGGATTGGATCAGTACAAACTTAATTTAGGCCACTGTGTCTTTGTTCAGCATCTGGAGACATTTAAGTCCACGAGGTACAAGGTGCACTTTAGTCACACAATAATTATCACAAATTTCGACAATACCTAGACTAGTTTGATCTGATCAAGATGTTGTTTAAAGCCCCTCCTTGAAGTTTACTTTCTTCAGCAATTCATAAAATAACAAATAATATATACAGAGAGAAAGAGAGTGAGACGGAGAAAGATGCATTCATGCCCTGCATTTGTGTTGAATTTATGAGTGTGTATTTATATATATAATATATATATATATATATAAGAAGAATCTAAAGCACGGGAGCGGCTAGAACAGATAAACAATTTTTGACAATTTAAGAGTGTTTAGATGTTTGTAATGAAATCTTTGTCGTTATTATAGCCCACTGTTACCATTGCAGTGTGGCAGTAATGAGAAGTCACTGGTGAGAGAAGCTCAAGCGAAAACAACAACAGCAGAGTTCGAGCAAATTGCTGCTTTTGGATGAGATGTGAGTGAAATAAGTGGAAAAACTGTTCATCCTATTTTGAGTCAAAGTTACACACTTGACTTATTTGCCAAATAATGGTCCAAATCAACTCTTACCTCTCACGCATGCCAAGTCTGAATAATTGAGAATTGTCTTTCTGTCAGTTGCTTTAAAAGTCTACTTCCCAGCATAATCAATCAGTACAACAATCAGATAACTAAATTATCTGAGTACTGACAAAATGTAGAGTTTTATTGTTCTACTAAACATGTGTTCACATGTTTTTATTTGTATATTTTGGCAGCTTGTAGTTTATATCTTTCTTATATTGCTAAATATAAAGCAGCTGCCCATAATGGGCCCACCAAGAGTCACCACAAACGGGAGTCCAAGTCCTGGTTATAGATGCTCGATTGATTTTGCTTGTCGGCCCGCACAAGAAGAATCTAAACAGTTTCCTGAGCCAGGAAAACCCCTGATGCTGTGTATCGGATATATTGCTGGTCAGTCGGGGCCTGGCCAACAGGAAACGAAGGAAACCAAGGTGGTTTGTTGATGGGTGATTCATTTCTTGTCATTCAGATTAATTTACATTCCTCACTGTGTTGTCCTAATTCACGGTGATTTAGTGGAACACTGAGTCACTTTTTGGCCGCGTCGCTCGGTGCAACCCCTGAGTGGTTGGAGGAAATTGGGAGGGGGCAAATGCACTTTAAGTGCAATTTAGTCGATTTCAGGGAGTGGATTTTCTTCAAAATTTGATCAATGACAAACTTTTTCATTGAATACCTGTCATACGCAGCCCATTAAAAGCTGTTAGAAATGAATGCTTTACAAATGTTATATCGATAGACAGGAAAACAAAAGCATGTTCTTAAAATCTGAATTATTTTGCTCAGTCTCATTGGTGTTACTGCTCTGGGTTAAAATAACCTTTAATGATAAAAATCAAGAGGTGAGATTAACGGTGTTGTCCAGTCGTGATTTGACCAACCTATGAATACACCATTTGTGTTTATATTTTAGCAGTGTTGGTGTATGATTGAGCTTATTGAAATTGAATTGTCTTCATTCTAATTCAAGTACTTACTGCTCCCCCCCCCCCTCTCTCTGCAGGCGTGTCCACGCGTGTTGCCGTTGTCGACGCTGTGACTTCACGGCACCTGATTCGTCGGCCCTCCTCGACCATTTTAACTCGGCCCACTGCCAGGACTCCTCTTCCTCACTAAGCTCATTGACAACGACCTCCTTACCCACCTCACTGACACCTTCGTTAACGCTCTCAGCCAATGGCTGCTCAGCACCCTCTACCTTGGCCATCAAAGAGGAAAGCAAGGGGGATCTTCGCCTCCTTTACTCCCTCGCACCGCCTGAGGGACGGTTGGCAGAAGGGGGCAGAGAGGAGGCGGGCGGGGTGGTGAAAAGTGAGGGAGGTGAGGAGAAAGAGAGAGAGCGGGAGAAAGGCTGGGTTCTTGGGGAGACGAGAGGACTAGGTGAAAGAGGAGGTGAGCAGGCCCACGGTTTACTCTGGGTGCCCAAGGAGCGGATGGGACCTGAAAGGGGAGTAGAACGAGGAGCAGGAGGAGGGAGCCCCTCTCTTTTCTCCTCCCCCCTCTCTTTGTCGTTTGTTTCAGCCAATCATGAGGCCTCGCAGCAGAAAAGAGGCGTGACTTCGCCCAGCATGGTTTACCTGGGAGACACCAAGTCGTTTTTGGGAGATACCAAGTCGTTTTTGGGAGATGCCAGGCTGTATGGAGGAGGGAGGTCAGGAGGAGCCACTGCAGGTGGAGGCGGAGGCGGAGGGGAGAAACCGGGCCGGATGCCTCAGCAGTACACAGGAGGAGGAGGGAGTGGAGGTGGAGGAGGACAGGAGAAAGGAGGAGCCGCTAAAGAGGAGTCTCAATCCCTTCTACGGGTAAGGTGGAGCGTGTGCAAACCCTCCGACTCCCCTCATTCTTACCGCCCCTCTGTCTCACGTTCACCTCATTCTCTCATTCAGCCTAATCACCCGTCTCCTTTGTCTCATTAACACCCCGATTTGAGCTTTTAGCTACGACTCTCTGATGCAAGGCCTTTGTAGCTAGCTCTCTATTGCCAGATCCTACCTGCTGAGAGCATTAGTTTTCAGAGGGCTTCTATTAATACGCCTTCATATTCGTTTCCTTTGAATCAGATGTGAGGATTAGACCTCATGCAGAGAGCCGCTTCAGTGAGACCTGTAATTCCTCCGTCATATTTTGAGTACTTATGCAGATTGTCATTTGTTAGCAAAGTCTGCGCGAGCGTCCTCACGCGCTTGCGGCTGTCCATATCTCTGAGCGCTTGTCCATGTGCGTGTAATTCCATGACGTCGTTTCCTTTCCCATAAGTTGCCTCCGTCGTTCTTCAAAATTAGATTTTAACTCGCAACAGGGAGAAACTTGCCTGTTGCTACAGCAACGGGGAGGCAAACTGACAGTTCCCATGGTTACCACCTGTCAGTCTGTTCCCTCATCCTACTTTTCAGGCCACAATGCTTTTCACTTCACAGTGATGTCATGGACTGGTAGGAACAGACTGTGGTTTGCCAGCGCTGCAGAGCTTATTGGCTATGATCACATTAGATCGGAATAGACTTGTGTGTGTGTGTGTGTGTGTGTGTGTGTGTGTGTGTGTGGTTGGTTTCAGGACACTCACATGGGTCTATGTAAGTGGTAGTATTGAGTGTGAAGTGGTGTTCGTGAGTTTAGTGTGTGAGTTGAGTGTATGGCGTCTTTGTACGAGTTGTGGGTTATTCTATTGCATGTGTGTGTGTGTGTGTGTGTGCGTGTGTGTGTGTTTGTGAGGTGTTGGCAGTAACTTGGCAGACCGGGCTGGGTGGGGCAGCAAGAGGTTTACTCATTATCGTGGGTGGGGCAGTGTGTGTCTGTGTGTGTGTGTGTGTGAGAGAGAGAGAGTGAGAGAAAGACTCCATGCGTGAGAGAAAAAGGGAGGAAGACTGAGACGAAGAGAAGAAGATAGGGAGAGTCAGATGGAGATAAAAGTGTGTCGCAAAAACAAGTTAACCCCTTAACATACAGCTTTCCCCTTTGTTCCCCAGATAAACCAGCTTTCTAGGTGTTGGTTGCCAGTTACAAAATGCTTCCAGTCTTTATGATAAGCTAAGCTAACAACGCCCTGACTCGAACTCCATACTTACTCCATACTTACTGAACTCGGATGGAGTAAATATTTGGTATCTTTGGAAACTTTTGGGATCTCCACCGGAGTTACAAATCTAGTTCTGTCAGTTTGAACACTTTGGCTGCACGCCGTAGGTTTGTCATGGTTGACCCTTCAGTGGGTCAGGCCGGGTTGAAGCTCAAATTATACGTTCCATGTCCGCGAGGCCCCATGTGGACCTCATGCGCCGGCTGCACGTGTGAACACATCTGCCTACGACGGCACCCGATGTTTTTTAACACCACGTCTGCGCTCCGTGACTTTTTCTGGATCCTTCCAGAGCATTAAGGAGGTAATGTGCTCAATGAGCGAGAGAAAGAAAATAAAGCAAGGGATCGTGTGAAGGTGAGAAGGCGAAAGAGGTACACTGGGAGGGAACAATTTAACAATTTATTCGAGGAGATGCTGAACATGACTTATTGCTTCAATAGCTCGGATATATATATATATATATATATATATATATATATATATATATATATATTGCCTTTGCTACTATCTTTCTCCCTCTCCCTCCTCTCAATACACAATATTTATTCTCAGTTTCCATGGCATGCTCTGACACGTCCAACACACACACACAAATGTACCACACACACACACACACACACACACACACACACACACACACACACACAGACACACACACATGTCATGACTCATCAATGGGCAGGGTAAGGGAGGGACACTAATGCAGAGGATCATCTGAAATAGCTTAGTACACACACACACACACACACACACACACACACACACACACACACATATATATTGACACTTAACAACAAACGCAGACGTTTTTGTTCAATTTAAATGTGGCCTTTGACGTAACAGGGCCAAGTCTGAGGTGAATCGGTGAATCCGCCCAAAATGCAAATTGACTCTTTGTAAATGGCATGTGAGAAGTGTAGAGAGGGAGGGAGGGCTGAGGGGAGAGCAATGGTGGGAGGATACAGGAAGTGGGTAAGTCGGGAGGAAGCGAAGACTTAATAAGAGACAAAGAGTCCTATTTCATCCAAACACGTGAGTGTGTGTGTGTGTGTGTGTGTGTGTGTGCGTGTGTGTGTTTGTCTTTGTATGCACTTGTGTGTGTCTCCTGCCTCCTCACCTGTTCCTTCTTTTCACCTCTGCATCGATCCGTCTCTCCCCTTTTTCTTTTCATTCTTTTTCTTTCATTTTCCTCAAAGTACAACTCACCTGATACGCAGGGATCGATGCACACCTCACACACCTTGCACACACAAAAGGCTTTCAGGCGTGTACACACAAACACACACACAGAAGAGTTCTTAGTATTCTTAGGCGTTTTGCTCTGTAGACAGAAGAAAATATTTTCTTTTGAAAGGCCGGATCTATAATTACTGCACAGTGTTACTTTGTTGAGACATTGTCCAGCTATAGGATTAGTTTTCCAAGTGATTTATTACATTGAAGACATTTTCTCAGCCTGATTTTATTCTCTGACATTTTGACTGACTATATGAGGCAAGGATGGAAAGCGTATGAGGTTTAGAGATGAAATTAAAGTAAAAGCTTTGGTTAGCGTTTTAGTTTATAAATGGAATGAGACAGACTTTGAGTAATGGTGGTTTTTCGAGTTAAGCAGGGCTGAGAAAGGTCCGCCTCCGAGCCAAACATATGTGAACACGTGAAGATACCCAAACATATGTGAATCGACCCAAAACTTAGATCATTTAATAAATTCCAGACTGCGCTTTCAAAGGGAATTCCACCCCAAGGACAGCAGAGAGGAGTAGATAAATGGACGCAAGCAGGGAGAGGAAGAAATTGTGGATGTGACCTTACAAACACAATATAATTGTGTTCATCTTATGTGGTCATAATGCAATACTGGAATGTGAACCTTCAGGGTTTTAAAAGTCCCATGCGTGACATTCAATTCCATTTGAGTGGAGAGACAGAAAATAGAGAGACGAACTGAGAGAGATAAACGGGAATGTGTGCTTTCAGCAGATCAGAGAAGAGTTTCATTAAAGTTTCTCTCGTTTACATTTCTGCCCGACGGAGCTAATTATGTTTTAAAGACACACACGCACACACACACACAGATATACACACACACAGATACACACACAGATACACACGCAGCTGTATTTCCATAAAGTCCTCATTACTTTGCGTTCTATTTGCCTTCTTCCGTCTTTCCTTGCGTAAATTCATGCGTGTCAGTGTACATGTGCATCTGCGCGGCTGTGTGTGCGTTTCACTGGTTGTGTACTTAATTATGTGCTCTGTGTCGTCATTTGCATTCTGTGTGTGTGTGTGTGTGTGTGTGTGTGTGTGTGTGTGTGTGTGTGTGTGTGTGTGTGTGTGTGTGTGTGTGTGTGTGTGTGTGTGTGTGTTGTAAGGAAATTAAAGCATGAATTGAACTTATTTTCCGTGCTGATAATTTAACATCACTTCATATCCGCTACAGGAAATTATGGAGCTTATGCTCAAGTCAGTGTGTGTGTGTGTGTGTGTGTGTCTCTCACTTTGCTGTGTTTGTGTGCTTAATGCTTTTTTAAAGACAAAGAAAGGGGAAATAAAACTTTGGTGATTTAACTTATAAATTGTGTTCCTTAACTGAACTGCTGTGCTATTTGAATATTCTCTTTCTATTCTATTTCCTGGACCTTTTTGCCATTATTTCTTTGCACTCATACTATAAACTCATGAGACCAATTCTTTCTAATTGCCTTTAATGTATATTTGTGTTTAGTACAGTTTTTTCTGTAGGCCCTATATATATTGAGGTACCTTGAGACTAGAAAAGCTCTAAAATAATATATAGTGATGCATGTGTCTCAAGTTTATTTATTTTTTACTTCAAAAAATGTCCATAGAGTACATATTTTGTTGACTAAAATCCAAAATTAAGAAATCAGAGTGTGTGTTGTGTGATACTAAACTGTCCTTTTCAGACAACCAGCAGTACACAATTACATCATTGAGAGCCCTTTTGACTTTGGGAGCTTCTTTTCTTTATCTGCTGATGTGGAAGACGTGGCTTCGACAGACGTGACAATGCAGGCAAGGTGTAGTCATGGACAGCTAACGACTCTTCCAGCGGCCATTAAACATCCATAGAGTCATATGGTTGTAAGTGGGGATGTTAATAAAAACTCAGAGGATGCGACTTGTCGCTAACATGAGAATCGCTGGTCCACCTTAAAGGTTCATCCCGCCTTAAGTGAGCCTGGACCCAAGTTGTCGCTAACTTCGGGGCTACTTCCCTTCACTTTAATCAGGTGGCGAGCAAGACACCGGAACTCTGCCTGGGCCTTGAGGAGTTTTAGCCTTTATTCACCACCACAGCTGTAACGTTATTGTTAACGTCACACTCATTGTCACACACACGGTGGGCTGCCGGGTTGGCGTTAGGTACACCAGTGGAAAACCCTGACACGAGTATGCCAGGGAGACACACGGCTGACAACCTCGCAGCTAAACCAACTCATGCCGTGGGGACTTATTGGGGAAACGGGGTCTACGTGTCCAAGACGATGCACGCAACATCGTGGCTGTCGACTCTCGTTGCAGCTGGACGGATTGTCAGGCCCTTGAACCACAGCAGCCCCGCGTACACGGCACTAATCTGCTCTGTGAACTGTTAATGATCGGTTAAAGAGGGTCAGCTATTGGTTAGAAAGAATATATATTTATATATTAGCATCCCTAGTTGTGAATAGTCTGATTCCAAAGCTGCTTCGTGTAAATGGAGCTCATAGATGAGGATTTCTCTGCTAAAAGCCTGTTAGCGTCATACATACAGCCCCTTATGAAAAATGGGAAAAGTCTTTATTCTTTCTAGTTGCTGAAGGCCAGTTTGTAAGTATCCGCATGTGTCTGTGTCGGAAAAATGGAAAACGTACTGATATTCAACAACCTGCTCTCCCACTCTCTCCCTCCACACACGCACACACACACACACACATACAGACACACACACACACACACACACACACACACAGACAGAGTTGACTGTTCTGGGCCGTTCAGTTTGTTTGTGGAGCAGTCACATTTCCCATCAGGACGCAGACTCAAATAAACACAGCCATGCTGGAAAGAAATATAAAAGTGTGTGTGAGGTAGCGCGTGCACGTGTGTGTGTGGTAATGCGACTAGTGTATATAATCTAGGCTGTGTTTAGTGTAAGAGAAACATAATCAGACAACCTGTTTTCAGTCATTTTGACCTGTGGGTTTGTGTGTCTGTCTGTGGAGATACTGGTGGATGGGCTTGTGTGTGAGCGCGTGTGTGTATCTGCTTCATAGGAGTGTGTGCGTGTGTCACAGTTATGACCCGTGTGTGGCTTTACGCTGTGTGACAGTCCACAGCAGTCTCATTGTCTGCTAGGAATATTACTTTTGGCTTGAAAAACAAATTACACCATTTTGACCACATTTAGCCCCATTTGGGATATTCCACACATGCCAT
Organism: Ophiodon elongatus; assembly: GCA_016806645.1. Lineage (NCBI taxonomy): Eukaryota > Metazoa > Chordata > Actinopteri > Perciformes > Hexagrammidae > Ophiodon > Ophiodon elongatus. The sequence continues at coordinate 1,432,617 of JACSYO010000476.1, read as the reverse complement.
GCTTACCCGCACACATTACAGCTGACAACATGCGTGGTGGGAAGGTGACAGCTTGGCGTTTTTTGGGCTCTCACTAATCAAGAATCGGCGTATTTGCTTGACGGTACCTTGGCTCGTGTTTGGATGTTAATCCTCTGTTCGAGGGCGCTTTGAATCGTCTGATTGACTGATTCCGACTCGTGTTTGAAAAAAGCACTGAAAGTCGAGTCGCTCTCAACCTGCTTGGGAAAGTTTTTTTTTTTTTTTTTTCCCCCGCATCGCACCACTTCCGAAAGTGTTCACGTCAGTCATCAGTCGCAGAAAAGAACATTAAATTGAGTTTGAATTTCAATTAGTTTTTTTCCTTGGGTTACTCTAGTGATTAGTCACATGTCCCTCAGCTCAGGCCCCACGCTGGACGGGGCTCCCCTGCTGAAGTGTCCTTGAGCAAGACACTGAAGCAATAATTGCTCCAGTAGCTGACCCTGCAGGCTGACCTTCCTGTGGAGGGGACGCAGCAAGGCGAGGAATTCCTCCCGCTGGGATCAGTGGAGTATTAAGAGACTTTCCTGTGATTGTCGGAACTTCATTGGCACCCGGTGGATCGTCCCCCTTTTCTTCTAACGAACAAACGGCACCAAACTGGCGCCGGTGTCGGGAAAAAAAACCATTTAAAAGCATTCAGATTCAGCTTCTAGATTAAGTATGATTAAACAAGAATCTTGATCTGAAATGCATTTTCACCAAAAAATGCGGCGGTTTATATCTCGTAATAATGTCACGTAATATGATATGATTAGTTTGACGTGAGCCTAACATGCCGTCCATTCAGATATCTTCTCTTTCCACTGAGTATTTCATTGGTTCAGACGCCTGCCGCTTCCACACGCACGGCCTTTTCATTGGCTCAGCCGGTCGCCCATGGCACAGATGTTCCACCCTCCCCGCCAGTGAACAAACCAGGTGTTTTTCATCATGTCGACATGGCAACGGTAAAACACAGTGGTTATTTTAGCTCCTAGCTGTAATTTAGACGTTTACATCAATTACTGTTACAATCAACTTACACACACACACACACACACACTACTAGATTTGTGTGTGTGTGCGTGTATGTACACGCGTGCACATTTTTTTTTTTTAATGTTCCTCAGTGTTTTTCTGCAATGGCTTGCACACCCAGTCCCTCAGCGCTTGTATGTTTCTCTTTGTTGGTGTCTCTCTCTCTCTCGCTCTCTCTCTCGCTCTCTCTCTCGCTCTCTCTCTCTCTCGCTCTCTTTGTGTAATTTGGGAGCAATTCTCTACAGGCTGTGCGTGTGCGCGTGCGCATATGTCCGTGCATTCAGACGTGCATATGCGTGTGTGTTCACACATGGAACCAATATTGAGGCCAGATGATCATTTTGCTACAACAAGACCTCTACACGCAACGCTAGCCAGCTACACACACACACACACATGTGCACACACACACACAGAAAGCATTGGGTACACCATTCTGGCAGCACTTGTGTAATTAGGAAGCTGATTGGTTAGATTAAATGTCCATCTGACCCCTGACCAATAGTTAATTTGAAAACCCTGCTTTTCCCCGTCTCCTGGCTCTCCTGGCTGTCCTTTCATTCCTTCGTCTCTTCTTTTAATCTTGCGTTCTTTCACACAATCAGGCCTTTTGCTTTGGTAAAAAGTGACTGATGTAATTTGTCAAACGAGAGAAAAGAGGCTGGAGAAAAGGAATAGTTTATATAAAACTGCTTCCAGTAAATGACTGAAAGTAGATTGATAAATGACCACAAATGACCTCCTTTCAGTTTTTATCCATCAGTGTATTCAGTATGTAATGTAAAAATGTCCGGCTAAGCAGAAACACCTAATGAAGACCAACGTACATCTATTTAACATATCGGTTATATGGCTTTCTTGTCTTTTAACATCTTTCCTTTTCTTATTGTCTTCCTTTGTCCATTCTCTTCTATCCATGACGCCTTGTTCACTGATATGTGGAGTTTAGGAGAAACATTTCTGAACCTGCATTTCAGTGGAAGGATGCGACTCACAGCATTAAGGCGGGCTTGTGAGTACTAATACACAGCTGTGAATTGTGTCACAGCATGCAAGGTAAAATAAACAGAAAGTTGCCAGTTATTTAACCTTTAAGGAGGCGCAGTGCCGATCACCTGCCAAAGTAAAACGGCAAAACAAGGAATGATAAGTCCGGTTAATCCAATCTGCATTCCCACCTGCATTTTATTTCCTGTCAGTTGCCAGCCATCTCTCCTCCCTCCTGACAAATCTAACATCTTCAGTGTGTCTAGCATTTTGGCAAAGTTTGAGTATGAAATATGGGAATCTTCATCTCGGCAGCACACCTGCTTCACTGCAACGAGAAAGTGGAGTTAGGAAAGAAGCTAAAGGTGCAGCACGCATATTCACATTCACATTCACATAGGCGCGCACACACACACACACACACACACACACACACACACACACACTCGCACACACACACACACACACACTCGCACACACATACAGTACATGCACGCACGCATACACAGACTTGACTAGTCGCTTTGACATTTTAATAAACCTCACTTAAAGGAGATTTAGTCACAGCTTGCTTTGCTGTGTGTGTGTGTGTGTGTGTGTGTGTGAGTGATAGAGAGAGACACACAGAAAAGACATTGAGAAAGTGTAAATGTGTGTGTGTGTGTGTGTGTTTTTTATTAGCAGGCAATGCCATGGCAACTTTGGCGGTCCAAGGCGCTCATGGTGAGGTAGCAAGATGGCTCTGGGCATGTGTGCGTGCAGCAGACTGTGCCATCACTGTGTGAGTGCGTGTGCGTGTGCGTGTGCATGTGTGTGCGCGTGCGTGTGTGTGTGTGTGTGTGTGTGTGTGCGTGTGAGAGGAATGTTAAGTGGGGATTTTAACTTTTAACTCCTCTCGGTGGACACGCACATCCACCCTCAAAACTTATAATACACTCACACTCACTCACAGTGCCATGCATACTTGATATGGGGGTGAAAGCTCGAGAAGGATACATCAGTTTTCCCTCTCTTCCTCTGTCTGTCTCTCCCTTAACTCCTCCTTTTCTCTCTGTCTGTCTCCCGCTCTGTGTCCCCTGTGAGCTCTTCACTCATTAGGAATTCTCCACTAGTGTGTGTGTGTCTGTGTCTGTGTGTGTCTGTGCGTGTGTGTTTATGAATTCTGCTCCACTGGCATGATGCATCTTGTATATTCGATTTCCCTGAAGACCATTTCTCTCTCTCTCTCTCTCTCGCTCTCTCTCTCTCTCTCTCTCTCTCTCTGTCTCTGTCTCTGTCTCTCTCTCTATGGCTGTACAACACAACAGGACCAGCCTCAACTGTTCAAGACTTGTACACTCCCAGTGTGTATATATCGAAGTGTGTTGTGGTTTCGTGAACTCAGTGGAGAGAGCCAAAGCTAAAGACATTATAGACCGGTTGAGCCTTGTTTTGTTCAGTCTTTGCAGCTCCGAAGTTTTGGTGAGAGCCATAGAGGGACTTAGTTTGCTCAAGTTGCAGCGTGAACAGAAATGTGGGGCTTTACTTTTAAACCTTGCGTGTGCTCAAAAATGAAGCCTGAAAGATGAAGGTTTTAATATGCAAGTTTGGATGTCAAGTCAATTTTATTTATCCAGCTCAATATCACAAATCACCCAATTGCCTTAAGGCGCTCTGCAATCTGTCCAGCGTAGGACCACCTCGGTCTTTAGACCCTCGCTTCAGATGTGAGGACAGATGATTGAAGTAACGTCAGGAAGAGCAGCTGAGGTGAGGAGTGATCCTTCTCCCAGGAAAATAAATAATAACTCACAGTCTTCACGTTTCTATGTAAAACTGTGACCAATGTGCACCTTTTTGCAGACTTTGAGAATTGGTGATACTGATGGAACAAAACTAATTGACACAAAGCCATATGAGCCCCCTTCATTTTAGCCCAAATTGCACAGCCCTCTAAAAGTTCTCTCCTGTTTCACTTTATTCACAGTCCGACAGCAGAAATAACCAAATGCACACAATCAAGCTGATGGACCTGATGCATTATGAGGCCCCCTGTTGGTGCCTTGTTTCCATAGTACTGACCTCACATCTGTCTCAGGCTCCTGAATGAGATATCTCAGGAACGCTTTGAGGGAATTTCTTCAAATTTGGCACAAACCTCCACCACTACCTTTTTTTTTTTTTTTTTTTTTTTTTTTTAACCATCATTTAAGAATTTATGTGCTAATTATGTCAATTTCACTCAAATGTCTAATATAAAATGATGAAGTGATGATGACACAGGTTCATTGTAGAGAGATAAGATTTCATTGAGAGAGAAGACACAAGGTGCGAGTACGTGCTGTTAAATATCAGCTTAATAACTGCAGAAATTGCGTATATGGTTTTGTACTGTGTGTGTGTGTGTGTGTGTGTGTGTGTGTGTGTGTGTGTACTGTTACTTGTGCTGTTACAAGTTGGAGTGCGTCATTGCTGCAGATGTTTGGCTTCTGAGGTTGTGTACACACACACACACACACACACGTACACTCTGACACTAACATTCACACAGTCAGGTCCCCTAGTCCCATCTATCCTGTTCCTTAATAGACCAGGTGCAGTCAAACAATGGTTAAGTGCACGGATACCCGTGTGTGTGTGTCTCATTTTGAGCTACTGCTGTGTTCACATATCCTTGAGCATTATTTTTTAAAGCTGTTTTTATGATTTTGCTGCATAAACATCAAACTGGATATAACTTCAACAAGACAATCTCACAAAACATTCACACGCACATTCACTCACACGCACACTCACACGGGGTCTATCGAGTCTGGCTGTATCTGTAATCTGGGTTTGTTTCCCATTAGAGGAAACTTAGCAAACATAGACTCGTGTGTCCCTTCGCACCAGATCAACATGATTACAACACAGTTATCTCCTCTCGGAAATATTGGAACCATTATCCATCATTCTAACTGTAACCGAATATTCTTCTGTTATTTAAGTCTGATAGGATCCACTTTCAGTCCTACATTTGTTTCTGTATTTTGGGTTCAGGTCACGAGATAACCAAACCCATTTCAGAGCGAAAATCCTCTCCGAAAGTGGATCCATGTTATTCCTTTGATCTAACACAGCTCACTGATTAAGAACATTAATGTGTGATGCTATCAGGAGACTTGTGAACTACACTGCAAAAAATAAATAGATCAAATGAGATAGATAAATTATGAAAAAAAATAAGAATAAATACGTCGCCGACAGAAAATAGTAGCGATAGTGGGATTTAGTTCTTCTGTTCAAAGTCTACTTGATCTGAAAGGATACTTCCAGTTCATCACTATTGGCTCTTATTTTCATAGCTATGTCTCTATTTCTATCAATAATAACGCTGTACCAGCTCACTCACTTAACTCCTGAGATCTTTCCTGATTTTTTTGGGATTTTTTTAAAATATTTTAAACTGTGTCCTGTTTTTGAATGCCGTTGTTGGCGAATCGCTTCGTTTAATGGCACATTGCCGCCAACCAACCCTCGCTCACCGTGATGCTGTGTGAGCGAGCGCTTTACGAAGTAATAACACCACTCCCATCGCGCCACTAGTGGTCAAAGAAGTCCACATGGCACCTTTAATCACAGATTGCAGCTAGACTGTGGTTAGAGGTTGGACTTTAAAATCGCATGACAAACATGTCAACGCTGCTACAAACTGAACAGTCTGACTAATTGAGTTGATGTGTTTTTGTGCTGCGTACAGCTGAAAGTGCCACACAACCACACATACATGCGTGCGTTTCGACAACACACCTTGCAAACAGATGAACACATGTGAAGGATCACCATTATGTAAAGCCCCCTATTTGCAGATCAACAAGGAAACAAGTGTTACATTACCTCAAGACCACCGAGAGAGTGAGCAGTAGAGAGAGAGAGAGAGAGAGAGAGTGAGCAGTAGAGAGAGAGAGAGAGAGAGAGAGAGAGAGAGACAGGCCTAGTCAGAGAAGAGAGAGAGAGAACAGATGACAAAGACGGGAAGATGAGAGAGAAGACGCAGGGTTGAGAGAAATAAAGGCAAACAGAGAGAGAAAGGGGAGCAGCTGCCAAGCTCTGAGTGGGGTTAAGCATCACCACAAGTACAACCTAATAAGGTCTGAAAGTGCACACACACACACACACACACACACACACACACACACACACACACACACACAGGCAGACTGACTTGGCCAGTGTTCAGAATCAGTGTTTCTGCAGTAAGCAACAGTGAGCAGTAACTCACATCTGCCTCCACAGCTAAATACTGTTGTGATGCACAATGCTTTCCTTTCCCTTCTTTTTTTTCCATCTTGCTGTTGGAAAAATGAAACACATTTCATATTCACCGTGAGTCTTTAGTCTTAAAACAAAAGCAGTTTACGCTCCCACACAATCAACTACTACGAGGCACCGGTGTCTATTCTGTGTCTGTTGAAATGTGTGACCTGCAACAGAGAAAAATACGCGTTTGACTCCATGTCGATTGAACCCAAAGTCACACATCGATGGTCACAGGATGTGTTGCAACATCAGCCGGTATCCTGTCTGCCGTGCTTTGGTACGCCAGCCTGCTATCTAGCAAGCTGCACTAGAGCTGGAGATTGCTATCTCTCTCTCTCTCTCTGTGCGTGTGTGTGTGCGTGTGTGTGTGCGTGTGCGTGTGCGTGTGCGTGTGCGTGTGCGTGTGCGGTCTGTTTTCTTTACAAGGCACAGTGTTTCTCTGGACTATATGTACTGTAAATATAGAGTTGTCTTTCTTTTCCCCCCATTTCTTTATCTTCACCATCTACTGAAATATATGAATCCTGCCCCCCCCAGAACCGGAGACTTGAGCGAGAAGAACTTGCATCTCTAAATCCCCTATTTAGTCTTTCCAATCTGTTTTACACCGTCAAGCCCCAGCAGCATTTTGCACCTGCGACACTTAAGTTCAGACCCACACTGTACCTGCTTCATATAATCAGGTACAAATCACATTCACTGGTCTGAGCAATAAGTAGTGATCTAGTTTTGAAGCCAAATGCAGGAGAAAAACTCTGATTCACTGTTATAAGGCAGTTTTAATCTCATTTAAACTTCCTAATGTTGTAATTTAAAAGTTTTAGGTTGCACCTCTTTGTTTGTTGTGATTATTTAGTTGAGGAAATGATTGCACAGACCGAAGGCCGAAGGACTAGATGAAAGGCTGTGGTGTGTTTTCCACCATTAGATTGATAGTACGGTGAGTTCACAGGCCGATGAGAAGGTCTCGCACACACAAGACTTCAATGTTTACATATTATTCCAGCATCCACATGCAATGTTGGACAGACAGCTCTTCAAGACAACTATGAAACAAACATGAATGTAACGGAGGCTGCCGCATTGCAAATTGGACGGCGGCGGGAGAGTGGAATGTCTAAACAAACTTTGTGAGCGAAGTGATAACTGTTGAGTCCCTCGCAAGCACTAAGTGAGGAATGAATGTTGACAATGCCGCCTGCAACGCAGCTCTCCTAAGTAACCTAAGAGGCCGAGATGTAAATCGTCAACTCCCACAGTGTTCAGACAATAAAAATGAAATCGCACGTACACGCATGTAAACCAAAGTAGACGACTCCTGCTCGCTCGGTCCCCCCTACCCATGAGGCGGGGGGGGGAAGCAAAGGAGCTTTACAAAACAAAATGAATAATGGGTGGATGGAGAGATGGGGGATAACTTTGTGCCTCCCTTCTCTCACTGAGTGGTTATCACTTTCTCTCACTGAGTGCCTATTTTCTCTCTCTCTCTCTCTCTCTCTCTCTCTCTCTCTCTCCTTTCTTCTGCTGAATGAGATTAAAAGCTGATAGGAGATTGCAAAGACATGTAGCACTCCTGTTTCTGACACACACACACACACACACACACACACACACACACACACACACACACAGAGAGAGAGACGGTAACATTAGCTCTTGTATAGCTGGGAGCTCTTGATGTAAAACACATGTTCCTACCTCGGCAGTGTGTGCCGGTGTGTCTACGGCTGTTTAAACCAACTTTATCGCTCCATCAGTTCAGAGACAAGGAGTGATTCATTCAGAGAGAGATGGGGGGTGGGGGGGGGGTGATATAGGAAAGAGGAGTGTGTGCGTGTAGATAGTTGCGTGTTTGGGAGACGGTGATTGACAGAATTTCTCCATTTCTCCCTTCAGTATTAATCAGACCGTTGGAACGTCAAACGCACTGATATTCAGGCTGGATTCTCCCAATATGACACCTCTTTTAATTCATTTTAATGATAGATGACAGTGGCTCCTCTGTGTAATAAATCTAAGGGATCTGTATCAACATTGATTGTCAATGTTAAAAAAAAAAAAAGTGAACCTTTTGGCCATTATGTCATTATCAGGTCTCGGAAACTAACAATATGAGCATCTCTCCCTCTGAACCAAAACCCGTAATTGGCTCCTTGTTTCACTGCAGTTACGACTGTAACAGAAATAATAACCCCTAACAGATCAGCTAACGTGGAGACAGGTGCTCAGGATTGTTTAGTCTCCTCTTCCACCTCTGCATGCACCTCCTTAAATAATGAATGAATTACATTAAAACATCAGACTCACGCAGCAGTAAACACAGAGGACAGGAGGGTGCTGTTGTCTGAGAATTGTGTTTCAATTACCGCTGTCTTTTATTTATTTTTCCAACCCAATGTTAGACTGATTCGCCAGATCTTCACAGTTCTTCAAGTGTGATGGAAACACACAGAGATTGCGTGATGGAGACCGTGACTAGTTCCTGCGTTTAGCTCCTTTGGCTTCTCAGTATCTGGAACCTCTCAGTCAGAAAAGGGCTAGAAGCTGACTCATGTCCCCTAAATTGTAACTGTGGAACAGGTCTGAAAAAGAGCAGCAGCCCCGACGCAATGTCTGCTTTCGGTCAACCACCAACATAGGTTTAGTCTAGTAGAAAGAATAAAATACAGGTGACTTCAACATGTACACATATTTTACTCTCGCTGCTCTGTGTTGCATCAAACTCCCAATTATCCCATCCTGTCCCTAACAGCATGAAGAAAAAAAAAAGAAGAAAGAAATAACAGAGACGGCTACGTGAAAGGTATAATCCATCAAAGGAGGAATCAGCAAATGAACGTTTGAACTACTTTCTTTCTGGCTCGTGTTGATGTGGTGCCCCGAGTTTAGTTCCACTCCTATTCTCTGCAATTTGACAATAGCTTGTCCCGGAGACACCGAGTCACAACTGTAGTCCCGTTCGAAAACCGAATCGCAGCGTGCTTCGGAGTTAAAGCAACGAGACGCACGTCGATAACGTTTTGTTAAACCACTTGATAGGACGGTCAACCACGGAGGGCGAAACAACAGAAAGCAAACCGATTTGCTTGATAAAGGTTTCTTCTCGCTGCCAGTCGTTCTAGCAGACTGAACTCATCTACATTTAGATTCACCGGGCAATGTGTGTGGTCATCCGTGCCTTTGATTGTGTGTGTGTGTGTGTGTGTGTGTGTGTGTGTGTGTGTGTGAGAGAGTGTGTGTATGTGCGTGTGTGTGTGTGTGTGTGTGTGTGTTTTATTGACCAGCAGATGAAGGCTGTGTGTGTGATGAGAAGCAGGCGACCAGATGGACTTATGGGAAATAAAAACCTTTTATTTATTTATACGCTTTGATTAAATGGCATTTGTTTCTGTCTCTTGGTGTGTATGTGTGTCCATGCGTGGTGATATGTGTGTGTGTGTGGGTGTGTGTGTGTGGGTGGCTGGGTGTGTGTGGGTGGCTGGGTGTGGGCCTTGTATTTAATGACAAATAGAATAGAGGGATCAGAGCAATCAGGTTCGAATGATTACTATGGGAACGAGGGAGAGAGCCTGATAGGGAGGGAGAGGAAGGGAAGGAAAAGAGACAAAGTTAGATTACAGAATCAACTAATTCTTACACAACAGAAATGATTGCTTCTGTTTGTTGTTCTTTTTCTCCCTTTCATGTCCCCTTTTGTCTGCGTTCTTACAGTCTCTCTATTTATTCATACCAGTTTTTCCTCACCCCCCCTGTTCTCTCCTCCTCTCGTTCCTATCACGATACGGTATTCCTCTGCGTCAGTGCTTCTGTAATAATGCCATTAATTCTGGGTTTTTTAATACATTTTTTTTAAAGCTTTTCCAACATTACCCCTGGATATTTTTTCTATTTCCTGTGTTTCATTGACCTATTCACATGAGCTTTGCCTTGTTTATTTTTTTAAAGCGATCAGATGCATGAAAGTGACATCGTTGCATATCGTGGTCATTTTTGTTATTGATTGATGTATTATTATCTTTTGATTTCATTTTCGACAAAACTTTGCCCATTACAATTCCCCGCAGCCCAAAGAATGGTTGTCATTTTTGTTTGATAAAAGAAAAACTTGTGGTGGGTTAATTTTCTGCCAATCGACTCATTGCTTGATTGACTAATTGCTTCAGCGCTAATGGTCGTCATTGGTAACCAGAACACATGTACAAGTAACAAGTATTTACTGGAGTGATGTTCAGTGCATAAAGTGTCAAGTGTGTAGGTCTGCTGAAAGACATTTGCTTGGCCTTCTAATTTAATATTCAGTGGGTGCTCTTGTGCTTTACAGTGCAGCCTGCAAAGGTCAATACCCATTCTTGCCAGTTCATAAATATTTGGTGGATAGTGCATTAATTCCAGGTTGGGAGAACTGAGATGTTTTTTATGCACCGTCCTCATTAGTCAGTCGGGCTGTAACTGAAATGGCTTTTTAGAAAGTGAAAAATCTACTTGTAGAAGTTTAACTCTAAAATACACATTGCTATTTTGTTTGTGTAGGTGTTAAGACACAAGTGATGCATGACAAACATTGACACATTTATCTAACAACTGTCAGCAAGGAGTCACAATGGAAAGTGTTATATTTTAGTAATACATATTGCGATACGTTTTAAACATGACTTTTGTACTATTTGTTTTATGTTTTTGGCTGTATTTTACATTTATTATTTCAGAAAGATTAGATTGGGCGAGACTACCAGCAAATGCTAGAAACTTTGCAAATGACTTGATGTCAATGTGGTCCTTTTTTTAATGTAACAAAAACACAGTGATGATCAAAGTAGAGAAATCGTAAACCACCAAAGAATTAGGTCAGTCACATTTTCAGAGCGATTGTTAGAGAAAGACGGGTGTTTTTTTCCTCGTTGATTTAAGATGCTCTTTTAGTAAGGGTTTTTTGGATGTTAACTCAACTGATTTAGAAATGTGGTTCCCCAGAGGAGCTGAAAGCTGAAAGCTGAAAGTTCCTGCCTTGGCCTGCCAGTACACTGCGTGTGCGTGCGTGTGTGCGTGTGTGTGCGTGTGTGTGTGGTACACTTCATATGGAATGGCTGTAGCTTACAGAGGACGCAGTGTGTGACTGCTCGGTGTGTAGCTGTCTACTGTACACAAACTAACAAACCTGCATCTTGCTTGACACACTCACTTTGGCAAGTGTGTGTGTGTGTGTGTGTGTGTGTGTGTGTGTGTGTGTGTGTGTGCGCTCTAGAAAGAACTAACGAAAGACGAGGAGTGTCTACATATGTTCCAGCACAGATTCCAACCTCATAAATCACTTCAACTGGTGTTCAACAGTCAATCTCTGTCTCTCTCTTTTCCCCTTTCTCTCCCCCATAGAAACACGCAGTACTTCCTCTGCCAACACGGAGATTTGTGTTCTGTGTCTCTGTCGTATAGGATTAGAGAAGAGACGGAGAGAAGAGAGGGAGAGAGGGAGGGAGAGAGAGAGAGAGAGAAAGAATGAGGAGGAAATAGATAGAAGGATTGATAAAACGGAGGGGGAAGACAGAGCGGGAGAGAGAGAGAGAGAGAGGAAAACAAGATGTTTGCCTTTTTCTTGGCAGCTTTTGAGTTTGCTCTCTCTTTTGGCCACTTCTTTTCTTCGACATCATCTTGGTACTTCTCCCTTACTCTGCTTGTATGTGTGTGTGTGTCTTTATCTGTGCCTGTGTGTCCTGATGTTATCCAGATGTGCAGCTACAGTGGGCTGTAAAACTCAGAGTTATTGTCAAAACACTGTTGCTCACTGCGCGCGCGCGTGTGTGTGTGTGGGGGGGGGGGAGCAGGCTGGTTAGAGTGTGTGTGTGTGTGTGTGTGTGTGTGTGTGTGTGTTGCTTCCTGTCTTTGTCCTAACACTATTACTAACCTGCTGGAGAGCCAACACACGGACACACACTCTTCCAAACACTCCCACGCACACTCCCACACACACACACACACACACACACACACACACACACACACACACACACGCAAACGGACAAACTACATGATCAAACACAAGAGTGAGTTTTCTGCGGTGTAATTGGCTCCATTATATATTTACAGGCTCTTTACTCCATCTGTGTCCAGGGTGTCCAGCTCCTGCTCTATTTGCTCATCTGTGTTGGTAGATTTAAGAGAACTGGCAGGGATTTGGAATCAAAAGCTCATTGTCTTTTGTATCATGGCTTTGTCAGAGAGGGGAGGTGCACAGGATGTGCCAAAAGGGGCTGAGCAATTAACCATTTTTACATCAAAATCATGATTTGAAAGAGGGCTCTTTTTTGAACATCAAGAGCCCTAAATTCAACTCTTAACTTATCAGGAAGTTGTGTAACAATATCTAGCTACATGCTCGGTCGGCGAATGTTGATTTCACCCGCTATGATGACAGCCCTCGCTGGTAAATTTACTCCGCTGTAGTTTATGAATGTTGAGTCTTCAAAAGAATAGTTGCCCGGTTATTATGGACACTGTCTGCGAGGAACACCGCTCAGTAGGATCTGTACCTTTCCAATAAAGTGAGTGAGATGTGACAGTGGCGAGTCATTTTTTAACACAAATGAGATCTCGTGGTGTCAATTATAGACATGCAGCTAGAAAGAAGCCCAGCAGCTGTCAAGAGTAAATGAATGGTGTTCAGAACAGTTTTTGTATAAAAAGTGATTAAACGATAACACCTAAGTGATGCTAAATTCATACCAAGTGTTTTCTTTCCTAACCTAAACCCGCCAGATGGTTCGTTACACAGAAACCACTTGAGAAGCCTTGGAAACTGTTTGGAGAAGGACGGGCACGTTCAATCAAATATATACTTGGCAGCTGATTGTATGAGTCATCTGTAAAAATCAAACTCTTACCGAAAATGAAGACGAACAAAAAAAACGCAATGATTTCCATCAGAAAAGGCTTTCAGTGCCGTTCTTTGTATCTTCTTTCAACGGAGAAATACTTCACACTTCAGCTCTAACTGATGCTACTGCGGCGTCTACGCTAACCTTGTCAGGAGCCGCCATTGTTGTTCAAAATGTCACAGTCGCCTCTCTGTGTCGCCTCGCCCGCCCGAACCACACCCGTACCTGCCAGTCGCTCCTCACAGGAAGCTGATTGGTCCTCGCTCGGGCTTACTGGACAAAAAAAACACATTGCGTGAAGTCCAACAAGATGGATTCTCGCACGATCTCCTGACATCGCGAGAATCCAGCGGCCGTGCGAGGTAAATGTGTTTTCCTGCATCCTTGCAGTGATTCCAGCTGATACCTTCCCACACTCAGAAGAAACCTTTAGCCGCCTGCATTCATGTTCCCTTCGTAATGACTGATAATCCGTCACAGCCTCAATGTGGTTTTCTTTCGGTTTCTGCTGAGTTTTTCTTTTTGCCCGACTCTGCTCGCTGTCAATCATTTGATACCTGCAGGAAAGTCTCTGCACTGAAAGTAATCCGACAAATACGTGTGTCCACTGCTGACATTATTGTAAACAGAAGCAGTTAATCTCAATTTAGGTTTGTCTCCTTGAAGGCCGGAGTTTGAGAAGAGTGATAAAGTCACATACACTGGCAACACACAGTTGTGGACAATTTGCAGGCAGAGTTAATCACCAACGACGGCTCCAAATGAAGTTGTGAACCACCAGAGGGAGCAGCGAGCTCTGGTGTCCTGTGCAAATAAATAAAACCAATATCCCATGTTTGCACAAGTGCACACGCTGTGTGTGCAGAGAGACAGAAAGAGGAACTCGGGTGATGCAAGATAAAAGCTCAGCCCTCAACCTTTTTTCTTTTTTGCCATGCAGCCCGTCCATTCAGTGCAGTGACACCAATGAACACACAGCCCAACTGCTTTGGATTTTTTTTTTTTTGGGGTGGCATTACATTTGAGATTACCTCACATTTGAGATTACCTCACATTTGAGATTACCTCACATTTGAGATTACCTCGTCTGTCTGTGTTGTGTTTCCGAGGCGCAGCTGCTGTTGTAAATGATCAGTATCTCTCCTCCTCTCCCTTCTGTTTACCCCTCTCCAACCTGAAGTGTCTCTATTGTTTTTATTTGTTTTCTCGCTGTGATGAGATGAGAGAAACGATATAGCCGGAGATGAAATAATGAAAGGAGAAAAATAAATAAATAAGACTCCGACCAGAAGCATCTCCGCTTCTCTGCGCCCTGTTCCTCATACATCCCTCTCTCCCCTCTTCTTTCTTTCTCTCAGTAATGACTAGGTGCTAACTATCACTTTGAAGGTCTTGGTATTTGCCAGCTGTAGGTGTCTTTAGCGAGTGTACAAGTGTGTGTGTGTCTCATTATGAAGACTGTGTCACAGTGTGAGGAGAATAAGTCAGCCTTCGGGCTGTAGCCGGATGAATGATGGTGTGTGTGTGTGTGTGTGTGTGTGTGTGTGTGTGTGTGTGTAATATCAAGCTGTTAGTACAAAATCCTGTTCACTAGCAGTAATTTGTTCACTCTCTTCTTCCCTGTTTCTCTTTCTCAGTTTCCCTCTTGTTCTCTCTTTCTCTGTTTCTTCCTCAAGCAGATTGCTTTCTGCAGGGGTGGTAGAGAGGAAGGAGAGAGGAATTGGGATTCCTTGTCCTTGAGTGACCCAGTTCCATTTCTCACTGAAAATGAAAAAGTCTGCGTTTTCTATTACAAGGATTTTTTTTTTTGTTTTACCTTCCGCCAAGGAGATTATGTTTTTTTTTATTTTTTGTTTGTCAGCAGGATTACGAAAAAAAAAACTACAGGCCCGCGATTTTTCATGAAACTTGGTGGAAGTGTGTAGCATGGTTAAAGGAAGAACCCATTTCATTTTGGGGCGGACTGGCCTTGGCTGAGGTCTGCACTCTTCGAGTGCCCCTCTAGTTGTTATTGGTTCTTTGAATTTAATACATTTTGCTCTTTTTTTTTTTTTTTTCTTCTTACCCTCCTTTGAACAGTCCGAGTGTTTCTTTGTTGCTTGAGATCAAACCAGGATATTGACTTAAATAATTATCACTATCAGACGAGCAATTATGTAAGTCACATAAAAAAATAATAAAAAGTATTTGACTGTAGCTTTAGCACACTGCCTGTGGAGGTGTCAGAGCAGAGCGAGATACGAGGCCAGGTTTTTAAAACCTGTTGATAGATCTGACCGTTTGGCTGGGGCCGTGTGTGATAAGACACTTCTTGTGATGTCCAATTAAGGCCTCTGATAAAAAAAAGTGCTCGCCAGTGTTTGAAGCGAGATATGACACCGCGTGGTTGTTATCCTGTTCTCTCAGTGGATGCAGGGACTGTGGGAAGCTCAATGGGGAAAACTCTCAACAAATGGGACGTCAGGTTATATTCCCTAAGCAACCATTTATTTCTCTCTGATAACTTCAGGGTTATCATACATGGTGCTGTCTGGAGCAAATGGAACAAAGATGAGACATTGATTACACACACGCTCACACTCCTTGGAGGGCAGCTGATCTATCGCTTGACAGCTCGAGCATGGGCATCAACACCGCATAAATGTGGTGTGTGTGTGTGTGGGGGGGGGGGGCATATTGATGTGGTAGGCTCTAACTCCACCCTGAGGGCCTGTCAAGGTGGAAAATGTGAAATGGGCCCCGGGCCGCGCCACTTAGCATCGCTGGAGCCACAGTGGTGGCAAAGACCGAGCGCACACAAAGCGGCGAAGAACTACACTCAGTGATTGCATTAAAACATGAACGTGAACTCTGAAATACACACACACACACACAGATGTCTGCAGCACGTACATAAAAGGCCATTTTCATGGTACATCTTCACGCAACAAGTTTTTCTCAAAATATCAATATCAAATATCCAAAAGCTCAGATTAATTGACTTTTTTAACAACAGAAAATAAATCTGCTAGTTGTTTTGGATTGTTGATTAATCAAGCAAAAGTTCCAAACATTTGCTGTTTTCAGTTCCTCAAATGTTTGTTTTGTGTGAGCAACAATTCAATATGCGAAGAGACCAAACAATGTGAAGACAACGCCTCGCGGTCGATTGTAAATATTTTGACAACTATTGGGTGGATTGTAGTTTAATTTGGTACAGATATTCATGGCGCCCAGAGTAACCCCTGACTTTTTCCTGCAGCGCCACCAGCTGGTCAAAGCTTTCAGTTATTCTGTGAAATATCTCTGTGGCTCCACCCCCCCACTCGCTGCTGTGCAGACTGTGGCTCCAAATGGCATCACCAATGCAACATGGCAGCGCCAGTATCTGGGAGAAAAAAAAGGATCTATTGGCTGGTCTTGATCGTCAAATATACTGGTAACGTTAGTTCGATATCAACAGCCAACTGAAGAACACAGCTCAAGCCGATAGCTTACAAACGTCGGAGTGCTTTTATCCCCAAATAGAAATGTGTGACATGGAATGGGGTTGTCTGTTAACTTCCAAAATGCATTTAAAATGACACATATAGTCCGTGAGCAATCGCACATCAGTATCCCCTGTGTCACATACACATGCAGCAAGGTTGTGAACATTTCCAGAGTCTGTCCGTCTCTCTCTGTTACAAGTGTAGTAGTGTCCCCAGTTCTAAGTCCCTCCCCATAAATAGTAATGTATAGCCTTGCTGAGCATACCTTATACACACATCACTACCTCTCTCTCACACACACACACACACACACACAGACACGCCACACACACACCTAGACCTGGTGGATCATACAAAGCAGCCCCTTCTCAACAAACTGACTTTTCCCATTGTTGACACTGCTCAGGGCCAATGTCAACGTACAGTCAACAGCTCTGCAGTATTCTGGAGGGTTTGCTGGCGGTTGTGCGCTGTCATATTGAAACTTGCGTAACGAAACGCTACAGCGCTGTCAGTTCCACAATAATGATGGTTAAAGGTCACAGCGTTGCATTAATTTCAGGCCCCCTGAAATAACTGGCAGTGGTGCTCTTGATGAATTGCTTCCCCTACTGAGTGAGAAACTGTGGGCACATGGAGATGGAGCCATCAGAAGACAGACGGACAGACGGAGGGAGTGGGGGAAGATGTCTGAATTGAAGATGATGTTTGTTTTTACCATGCTCCTATCAATTTAAAAATATTGCCACAACCCCTCTGAGGAAATTTGATGGCTGAATTCATTGTTTTTTAAGATTCAACTCATTTTTACACACTCGCGCTAAAAGCCGAAGCTGGTTTTTGCTCTTATTATGCTGCGGAAGTGTTGTTAATTTGTTTTGCTAGGCGTCCAGTATGGTCTCTGCATTTTGATGAGTGGGCCTTAATGAGCTGGCTAGCCTTATCATTTGTCCTTTTGGCTTCAATTTCATGGTGCACTTTGAAGATGCTGAACTGCTCACTGGGCTTTGGAGCGGAAAAGTGTTGCTATTTTCCACAGATTGTCATTATTTTGACACCATTTTGTCTGTTGGATACAAATTGAAAGTTTAGTGTTCTCGATTTGATGACTGAACACTATTATTGACAATGCAGACAGAAGTGTAACTGGTTCGTTTTCAGGGATGTTTGTGAAGTTTTAAGGCGGCTAAATCACAGTGAATTCCAATATTGCTCCGTGTGTGTGTGTGTGTGTGTGTGTGTGTGTGTGTGTGTGTGTGTGTGTGTGTGTGTGTGTGTGTGTGTGTGTGTGTGTGTGTGTGTGTGTGTGTGTTCCTCTGCTCAGGGTTCACCTTGACCTCTCCTGCCCACTCAGTGTTGCTCGTTTCCCAGTACCATGACCTCTGAGAGTAACAGGAACACACACGCTCACACACACACACACACGCACATGCTTACTTACATCAGGAAAAAATACGCAATTTACCATCTGACTGAGGCCATGAAGCCTTCAACCATCTGTCTCTCTCTCTCTCTCTCTCTCTCTCTCTCTCTCTCTCTCTCTCTCTCTCTCTCTCTCTCTCTCTCTCTCTCTCTCTCTCTCTCTCTCTCTCTCTCTCTCTCTCTCTCCAATTCTCAGTTTTTAATAAGAAAACGCTGTGTTTACTTCACTTGTCAATACTTGTATTGAGAGCACACAGAGAAGCCGACAGGCGGGTTGCTGGGCAGGTGAATAGGTGGACAAACGGCTAAATTGGGTGACAGGCAGACACAGTGGTTTGTGAATGTAAAAGTGCAGACAATATTTCACTCTGCTTTGTCGAGGCATAAATTAAAAGCGATCAAGAAGAGCTTCTTCTAGGACCCCTGTGGAATTTTAAATATTAAAAACGGCAGTGATGTTGTGTCATGAAAATTCCCTTCTGTACTGTAGATTCACCATTCTTTCCCTTTACTCTCCTCTCCTCCTCTTCTCCCCTCCCAACTCTTCCCTACTAGGGCTAATTGGGGAGATAAAGTCATTGTGTGTGTGTGTGTGTGTGTGTGTGTGTGTGTGTGTGTGTGTGTGTGTGTGTGTGTGTGTGTGTGTGTGTGTGTGTGTGTGTGTGTGTGTATGCCATGTGTGAGGTCATTTTGAGGTGCAATACTCTAAAGTGCCATCTATTATGCAGTTTGGTTTGAACACTCTTCATTGGCTTTCTCACTCCTCTTTCCTCATTTTCTTGTTCATCTTTCCGTCACTCGTTCTCTTCTTTCCCTCCACGAGGAGGGAAATTGTTCCTGTCCAAGGTCGTTTGGCAATTAAGATGTATTGCCACTGTGTGCGCATTAGTGCGCATCCTTACCTTGTTTGGATCAAAAACAATGCAAACATTTAGCGACACAGCTGTTACCATAAATCCAAAGTGGAATTTAGACAACAGGTTATTTTCATGTCAGTGTTAACAGAGAGAAATGTGTTTGTGCATAGTTTGTGTCCTTTCTGATTTTGATTTTAACTTTTTACCGGCCGCAGTTTATTGCCTGTCAGGTCAGCTTACAGCATGTGAGGTTTATTGTCTTACTTCTGAATGTGCTCGTCGTATATCTTCCTCTCCGTTGAGCACAGGTCTGTTTCCCAGATGACACTGACAATCATTACATTACCACAGTTCAACGGTTCAACTACAATAACTATCAAATCACAACTTGTTTGCCAAAACAAAGAGAATGGAGGGTCTTGATGATGATTCTGCTCATTCAAACATAAGTGATGTCCAAACACCTCTGCACGCACAGGAAAAAAAACAGAACTCTGGTCATTAGTGAGTTCCGTGACAAATACTTTATTTGAATTAAACATTCAAGAAATTGGAAATGCAGAATTGGCTATAATTCCTACGAAAAGCCCTCAGGCCATTATCCCACCATTTATAAATTGCTGTTTTTAAATATACCATATGTATTCACATAAACCTCAGTCATTATCTTGTTATTACAGGATCACAAGTGGGAGTGGGAGTTTAATTATTAATGACAAACCTCGCAGCCTCAGCTGTGGCTATAACAGCACAACTCTTTTGCAAAACTACTCGTGGGAAATGCTCCTCTGGCTGTGACATATGAGCATGAAATCTGTAGCCCTTGGTCAGAATTTTTTACTACGAGAAAACAGCCACCTAAACTTCCTCCTTTTGTTTTGATTTAGAGCAGTGACTTGAGATTGGTGTTGTAATCGTTCATTGATAGATGAGCATTAGGATGAAATATGTATCTGGAGCTCTAATCTGTCAGGTGAAGGTGCATCAACTGAAGTTGGAGGCAGATAAGAGATTATGTCCTTACTTCGTGAGGAAATGCTATTAAAGCCCTCAACCATTCATAAATTCTTTTTAAAAGGACATCTGTTTACCTAATTAAATGGCACAGTTTAGTGTTTTAGGTAAGCCGGTGGACTCGCTGTTCTGGCAGTGTGGATTTCAACAGTACCTGAATGGGTCATTTGGGTCTGTCT
>JACSYO010000476.1:1315000-1410000 GCA_016806645.1 Ophiodon elongatus | reverse complement strand
TGGCTTGTATGGCCTGCCCCGCCGGGTGATTTATGAGTTATTTATGCTTTCATATAGCGAGGTGACAGGTGTTAATAAGAACGATCATTTACATTTTCCCCTGACCCTCTTTGGTACTGTACCCAGAGAGCTGTAGCTCTTTAAAGTAAACCTTCTCAGGGTCAGTTCTGGCCTCAAACCCGACTGCATGCTGTATTTATGCAGAGTAATACACTCGCCAGTGTCGCTGCAGTGGATGACTACAAATCCAGCGTCTTAACGCAGGACAAGAGGCTTCCAGCTCCTCTGCTGCTCTGCTGCCGCTCACTCCCGTACGGCTATTGTCTCCGGACGGATTTTACGCGCCGAGCCTCGCTCGCGTTCGCTCCCAACCGCCGGCCCCGGTTGTCTGAGCGCTCCCATTACAACGCTGAGCTTTTCTTTTCTTTTCTTTTTTTTTTTTTGAAATTTGATTTTCTCGAAGTTCTGTCACCGCGGCCTCTAAAGAGGGGTGGGGAGATGCTGCTGAATGTGCTGCACTGATATCGCTGTGCTGGGAGCAGACTGTTGGAGGAGAGCTGCGGGCAGCATGTGGAGGGGCAGTCGCACACTGAGCTGAAGGTCATGCTCGGTGTGATCGGGCAGTAGGTGCTGCGTTAGGACACAAGCTGGCCATTTTCCATCCAGCAACAGTTTCCTCTCTGCCAAGTGTCTTTCAAGCTTTTTCTCACATGTAGTAAATCCATTTTGATATAGTGGTAATATACTGCGACAGAACTTTATTATTGAGAATTCAGTGGTACGTCTCTTAAATGCTGAGTATGATTGGCTGATGGTGTGATTGTTTGTGCTGGACTGAAACTCAAGGGTTAATAGGAACCACTTACAAATAGTATTTCATGTGTGGGAGTGTTTACAGGGTTGAGTTTGATTTCAGTTTAGAGAGAAGAACCACACCACAGCCTATTATGTTATCATTATCCTTTTCTAAATGTCTGTGGATTCCTGGAGGGCTAAATAGTCATTTGGTCACACCCCTTCAGAGAGGTACCGGCAGGGCATCTTTTTGTTTGCTGCTGAACTAGTTTCTCCCCACCTCACTGATAATGTCATCTGAGTAGATAATCGGCAGGAAATACAGCCTTTTGTTACGCGTCGCAATTGGGCTGCGTCCATTATTCCAACTGAACACTGAAGCGGTTTGCTTAAAGTAAAGCAGAGGCATTCAGTTGATATCAATTGTTTCCCCCAAATCACAGAATCTGTTGACTTCAACAGTTTTTGCCTGGCCTGTTTCAGTGCCATTCGTACCTCTGCTACTCGAACCATATTCAGGTGTATTATTATTTTAATAAATTGTTAGTTAGTTTTTTTTTTGTGTTACTCTTTGTTGAATAAGAATAAACTAGCAGAATAGATTCAGAATCCTTTCCACTCAAACCCAATTATTCTATTAGGGGAGGCAATTTAAATGCACACAGTAGTCTTAGAGTAAAGAACACAGATGGACTTCTGCAGCCATATGCGTAACACGTACACACACACACACACACACACACACACACACACACACACATAGTTGATGGTTGGTAGCACCTATAGGGGGGTGGTCTCTGTTAGATTGGTTCCAGATGCTTCTCAGTGTTTGTGTGTGCACTTGTGTGTTGGGAGGATTAAATTGGTGAATCTTTATCTGACACCATTCCTGTGCACGGGGTCTATTTCTTCTTCTTTTTTCATGTGTTTGTACGTGTGTGTGCGTCTGTGCGTGTGTGCATTAGCGAGAGAGCGAGTGGCTGATCCAGTGTATAGGATATTGGATTTGGCAGTATGGAATTTAGTTAATTCCTCCTGCTAGTCTTCTAGCTTGATTAAATAATCGCTGATTTAATGCAAGTCAGTGCGTCTATCAGTGTAAGTGTGTGTCTCTCTGTGTGTGCGCGTTTAAAGCAGGGCTGACTTTACTCTTTAAGTGAATTAAATGTAATTTCATTTTGAAATACTTTGTTTAGAAAGCCCTCTTTTTGAATTCATTTTAGACCGCAGGGCGCCTCATTTCTTTATGCTCTTTCTCACGTTCTCTCTGTCTCCAGTTATTTCTCTCCGCATCTCCCTCATTTTTGCCCACAACAGCACCTTGATGTTTTGAAATGTTGATGTGTTACGTTTGCTTTCACCATACAAATGAAAAATCTAAACAAATCTACGTGTTTTGTTGCAAACTGAGTGCAACCCGTAGAAAAATGTGACCCTACTTGTGGAAAGCATACAAATTCAAACGATGGGACTTCCACTTGTGAGGTCAACACAAATTACTGGGAAATGCTGCCTTGCTCTGGTATATCCTTGACAACAACCTATTTGAATACGCTGTGAGATAAAAGATTAAGTTATTTTTAAAAATGGATATAAAGCATTTTTTAAACATGGCTGCTCTTGTGTAGGTCTGCCTCGCCAGATTATTTTAAGTGAAGCTCTACCACCAGTAGAGCAGTTTAAAGATGCCACCGCACATTGGTTGCAGATGGAAGCTAAAATAAATGCGAGGGACTCTTTGCTACGGAACCTAAACCAGTGAATGCTTATCTGTTTCGGCCAGCTCCTCCATTAAGATCTGAAAGACCATGTAGTGTAAACAGTTTGTATAACATCTGTAAATTTATGGCTTCAGGAGACTCTCAGAGTGGACTCAAAGCCACAGCTGAAGGGTTCAGCCACTGTGTGGTTAGACCATCTGTTTCGATGTTGAATAAAAATCTGATTCTCCAGAATGAAGTTATAATTTATTAGTACTCTTTATGAGTAGAGTCACGAAAAAGTCACTGAGAAACAGCTCATAACTTCTGTTTGAATTTAAAGGATAGCAATCACTTTAACCCGTTTCGTGGAAAGTTGGCGTAGCAGTGTGAACCCATAAATGTTTTAAAACAAAGAGTTTTAGAGCTGTTCGCAGACACGGAAGGGAGGAATACAAACATGTAACGTAAAATGTAGCCTATTTTCCCAAAGTGCATATTTCCCCCCAAAAAAAAAACAGTCGGGTTGTGGAGCCTCTTTTATGCATTCTTGTATGAAATCTACTGCCACAAGGGAAAAAAGGCTCTCTGTTAAAGCAGTTTGTGCGCTACAGCTGATTGTGAAAGTTATTAAACCAATAAATGCTGTTTAATGTGCAGCCTGCCACTGAGTAGATTGTATTCTTAATGTCTGCGGCCTTTTCATGAGCGTTGTGAGACAAAGACATCTGCCAATATTGTCAACTTGTCGGTGTCGTAGTTTGACGTACAGCCATTGTTTATGCTGACTGTCTGATGTATTGTATCTACGTATTTGAGTACACAGGAATAGGGACATTCCACATGAGTGTGTTTTTTATGAATAAGATTCAAAATGGACACTTGGCCTGGGGATAATACAGCAGTGTTTACGTTGGTTGCTCAAATACACTTCCTACTTAAGAAACCTCACTTTGTATCTAAACATCAAGTTTAAAGTTTGTTTGTTGGCCTGATTAGGAGGAAGTTGATAAAGACTTTAATTTCCTGACTAATGAATGCATTTTTGTGTGTGTGTGTGTGTGTGTGTGTGTGTGTGTGTGTGTGTGTGTGTGTGTGTGTGTGTGTGTGTGTGTGTCAGAGGGCGTTGTTGGTGGTGCTAATTGAACGGTATCATAGGCCGCAGATAAATAGATGTCATTAAGTCCCTGAGCTCTAATTACCTGCAGCCCTCCTCTGTAGGCTGAGGTGAGTGGGAGAGGCTAGGTATCAGTAATCCATCAGAAAGAACATGCACTTACACGCACACACTCTGTAGATGTACGCCAACACACCCAGCAGCACACATGCATAATTTTGAAGCCACCAAAAGTTGTACTCCCACTTGCAGCAAACCCATGTTTAAGTCTGGAAGTGTAGAGCCGAGTGTGTGCATGCATGTGAACTTGCACATTTCCACACATGTCAAGCCAACCAGCTGATGATTGAAAAGGAAGTTAAAGATCATGAGCCAGATTGTGTGTGTGTGTGTGTGTGTGTGTCTGTGTGTGTGTGTCTGCACGTGTGCGTTTAGGAAGGTGGTGGGGGCTATTTCTGTACTTTCCTGTGTAATTGACACTTGAACCTCGCTCTCCTACCGACACACAGATGCACACACACTTTGCTATCCTTGTACCGTGGTTTTGGAGTGGCCAAGATACACCCAACACACACACACACACACGCACTTCTTGGATTGTAGCCCCTTATCCAAATCTTGCATACTTTCATTAGCCAGGGGAAGCAAATATTTGCGTGTGTGTGTGTGTGTGTGTGTGTGTGTGTGTGTGTGTGTGTGTGTGTGTGTGTGTGTGTGTGTGTGTGTGTGTGTGTGTGTGTTGCGATGAGGGGCAGCTGTGGGGCCATATGTGAGTGATTTGGGTGCTCGGAGGGAAACTGAATTCTGATGACAGATGCACTGTTTGGCTTGCAACACTAGACACGCACACACACACACACACACACACACACACACACACACACACACACACACAGAGACACAGGAAACATACATCAATCAATCACCTGGCTCTGTCTCTCTACATGTGGTGACCGTATGTTGTGTGCAACATAAACACATAGGCAGGCACACGCACACACACACACACACACACACACACAGCAGAGGATGTAAGTGTTCTGATGTCAGATGGATGAAAACACATGTACCATAAAGACTCTAATATTAGCTTAGGTGTTTATTACATACAACATTATTGGAAACAGGATGCTCTATTGTACACATTTTGAGACTGAGAGACTAAGTTTTCCCTTTTATAAATAAACACATCTATGGTGTTCCTTTTCCATCAAATCTTTGAACAATCTAAAAGTTTGATGTTGTAGCCTAATTCCAAACAGTGTGAAGGATGCCATTGTAAATGTCTATTTATGAGCTAAAATTATAACAAGGAAACAAAAAGCAGCTATTAAACCACTTTTCATTACCAGTAGAATTTTATCTCTAATCCTTTAACACTATCTTGTACAGATGTTTAATCAGTTGCTGATCCGTTGCTATTTTAATGTTCATTAATTTTTTAGCAAATCTCCTTTACTTTAACTTCCTCGTGCACAACGCAACAAACGCAGCTTTGTATAAATATTCCATATGACGTTTGCAATTACATTTAAAAGTTGTGTGAATTCTCCTCCACCACAACATAAGATGAGCATTTGCCAATTTCCACAGTTGCCATACTGAGTATTTCTTTGTTAAATGTATATTGCTCAGGCTATATATACGCACATTTCTCTGTGTCGTGCGTGCGTGCGTTCCCAGAGAAATGTAAATTGGTTAATTGTGCTGTGATCCTTGCAGCACATCAGATTGTACAAAAACAAACTGAGCGGTGCCGTGTCCACTGGGCTCTTTTGCTTTTAGCTGGCAGCCTGAAACAGATGCTCAATGCAAGTGCTGGTAGTGGCTCCATCTGTAGCTCTGAGACTACAGACAGCCTGATTGAAGTGCGGCGCACTTTTGTGGAAAGTTGAAATGTTTTTAACTCATATCACTGGGTGCTCTGAGCCCAAGAAAAAGCTCTCAGCACTGTCATGAACCTAAAACAACAAGAAACCAGCGCTGAAAGGAGAAGGTCCCAGTGGATGTAAAGTCCACGATGGAGAAAGAGAAACAGATCGGGATAAAAGTGACAATACAAGAAAGAGAGAGGGGGTAATATGGCAGACACGCGGGAGGTGGGATTTAGAAAGCCATACCCATAGGCACATACAGTACGCGGACGTTCACTAGAACAACCATCGAGAGATTATCAATGCGGACATCACAACCGGAGACAGACATGCACATAACACATAGGTCAGTGAAGGACTGTGTGTTTTCTACTGCTATTTAAACAGTACTTGAATAACAAAATATAAAACTAAACTATCATTTAGAGATGAGAAAATGAAGATTGGATGGGCAACAATGCTGAGATAACAAAACAACAATTTAAATAATTAAAGCAGAGAGCAAGAAATGGTGGGATAGACGGGCAGATAGGGAGACAAACAGACAGTCATGGAGGAGAAAGATGAGGTATGCTGTCTTCTCAGGGTCATAAAGGTGGTGAATGGGGCCAGAGACTTAATGGGATGGAGAAACGTTGTGATTGGCTCATTACTGTGATGGAGCACGTTGCCACGACAATTGGCCTTTTCACCCCTCCCCCCCACCCTTCTTTCTTGCACACACTACTTTTTTATGCACCACTGCTCCATGAACTGCAGGTGTGTGTGTGTGTGTGTGTGTGTGTGTGTGTGTGTGTGTGTGTGTGTGTGTGTGTGTGTGTGTGTGTGTGTGTGTGTGTGTGTGTGTGTGTGTGTGTGTGTGTGTGTGTGTGCTCTAAAACAGTAAAAGTCAAACGCTGCGTCCTGCAGTTCATATATATACGCTGAAACAAGCTTCAAGGTGAAAGTCTCCGTCGAGCAGTACTTGACTAGCCACATACTTAAGACACACACGAGGTATTCAACACAACTACATAATTTCCTTTCCATTGAAGTATGTTTTGTTGTTTTTATTAACCTTGTTCCATACAGAGGAAATCAGTGTCGAGCAGAACAATGGTCTCAATAGGATTTCCCATTAGGCATGATAAATGAGAGCACATCATCCCTCTGCCACCAAGCCAATCTGTTTCCTCTCTCTCTGCTGACCTTACGTCAGTGGTGTGAATATTAAAAAGGTATCAAGACTTAAGTCAGCGTTTTCAGCCCCCCACCCCCTCTCTATGACTTTTCAGCTTTCTTAGTTTCTTCGTCAGTCTTTATTTTTTCCTTCACGCTCTAATGTTGTCCATCTTTCTCCATCCGTAGCGACGCAGAGGCAGCGGGGTCTTCTGTGCAAACTGTCTGACCACCAAGACGTCTTTGTGGAGGAAGAACTCTAATGGAGGCTACGTCTGCAACGCATGTGGTTTATACCAAAAACTACATTCGGTAAGTCGCACACAAGACGCGTGCACGCAAACAGATGCTGCGGCTGCACCAGCTGTGCATTTCACTGCGGATTATATTAAGCAAACTGTAGCCCTGTGAGGTCTGAAGTGCTACAGGAGGAAGTGATTCCCCTTTATTTGAATTTTCTTTCAAACAAATTAGAAGAGGCGCAAGATGGGAGCTATAAATTTCAAAAACAAATAAATATAGAGGGACAGAAAGGAATCCCTAGAAGTGTGCTGAAACTCTGGTGTGTCATCACACAAAATGTAATTTGTTGTGCTGAGCTCCTATACACACATAGGAGACCTGCATACACTCATAAAGGTTGTACTGGATCAGAAACCCAGTGCTTTAGACTATTTTATAGACTCTGTGCTGTGTTTCAATAAATCCATGGGGTAATTTTGACCACTAATTATCTCGT
Source organism: Ophiodon elongatus (assembly GCA_016806645.1). Classification (NCBI taxonomy): domain Eukaryota; kingdom Metazoa; phylum Chordata; class Actinopteri; order Perciformes; family Hexagrammidae; genus Ophiodon; species Ophiodon elongatus. Next base: position 1,402,617 of record JACSYO010000476.1, on the reverse strand, counting down.
TCCTCCTGTCTTGCCAATTAGCACACTTCGCAAATTAAACGGTGCATACTGCAGCTCAAATCCCTGCATACATTCTGTGAATCCCGCTGTGCAAATGTAATATTGTGGAAAAAGTATATTTGATTTGGTGGGAGCTGGGAGTTACAAACCATCTCAGCGGTCACTGTGAGCCAGCGCCATGGAGGGAGAAAGATGACGGAATGAATCAACTTTACCATCTAAGCCTGGGGAAAGTCCATGAAAATCTAAAATTTAATTAGACTGCATGAATTACAGATGAGATAAAGACCCAGCCCGGTATTTAGTTGACTTTAGAATATATATTTCTCACCCAGTATGTTTGTAAGGAGTTAAAGCGAAGTTCACACTTCAATATAGCTATTTAAAGGCAAGGGTTTATAAATATTACCAGTGTGAAACACGCCTTCAGTGTATATGTATATATGCCAGATTCATGTTCACAAGTTGGCTTTTTAAGCTCAAGCTTGTAAAATTTCCAAGTGAAAATGTTTCAGTGTAATAAATCACAGTGTTAGTAGATGCGTCAGTGGGTTGACCGTGTTACAACCCGGAGATCTAAGCTGCAATTATAGAATGGAGCTTTAAAGACCTTTCACAGGATGACAAGCCACGGCGGTTTACTCCTTCCTGCCCCTGCAGATGTCCTTGGGTCAACCCGTTCATCTCATCTGCTGCTCCAATCACGTCCCAGCCCCCTCTGCTCTTGACAATCTTCACGACAGTCGTATTTTATATCCCATAATAAAAGTTTTATATGCTCTACACACATTATTAGAGAGGATAGCAGCTAGTAAAACACTTCAGAGTGAGAGAGGGGAAGGGAGAGTTATGAATACAGAGGGAGAAAAAGGTAGACATAAAGGGAGGGAGGGAGGGAGAGGAGAGGGCGGGAGAAAGACAAACAAAGAGTAAGAAAAGGGAGGAAGACAAAGAAAGAGGAGAAGATTATGGTAAAGAGTGAGGACGGAGATAATGAAAGGGGGAGTGTAAAGAGTTAGAGAAGGAGGGAGGCAGAGATTAGGACAAAATGCAGAGACGTAGATACGTAAAAGTAGAGACGAGTAACAGTAACTCCAAAGTTTGTGTGTTTGTCCGGCGGTTAGGGTGCCTCACACAAGGTTGTAGACGAAGCAATGCTATAATTGATGAGCATCGTTAGCTTTTTATGTACAATCCCATTGAAAACTATACTGTATACATTTAATGAATAAATAAATAACTCCCTTCTCCATGCAGTGTTTAAATAAAGTGTTAAATGAGTTGGCTTTCAGAGACCAATGATCCATTTCTCTTATCCCCTGTTGTAGTATGGAGGTAGCACGCAGCTTTGGACTGTTTCCACCATAGGGGGTGCTATTTCATCGCTTCTTGCCTTTTATTCCTCAGCTATCCACTCCGGCCCTTCCCTCCTTCTTTATCCTCGTTCCTTCATGTCCCCTCCCTCGCACCTCCTTTGTTTCTGTCTCCCCTTTACTCCTTACACCTTTTCTTCTACGCACTCCTCTGCAACTAGAAACACAAAACCAGAGAGCCATAAATAATAAGAAAAATGTCAGTGACGTGACTGACATAATGTTTCCACTGTTGAGGCGGTCGGCCTCCTCAGTGATGGACTCCTGTTTATGGTAATGATCCAGGTGTCTGAAATCTTCAGCAGGACAGCTCTCTGATTAACAACAGAGATTATTACCAGTTTGGCTGCTTAGGGGAGGCACCTGTCCGGAATACATGTGTATTAATAGATCATTGAACCGGAGCGTCGTCCCTTCTGAGGATTTGTGTTGAGCTAGTCGGGGGCGTGAAGACTGTTGATTGTCAAAACAAATGTGGTAATCATTTGTTTATGTTACAAGTGCGGCTGGAAATCTTGGATTGATGCGATGACCCGTCTCTCCTTAAATACTTTCAGTAGCAGCTCTACAATGACGGATGATGACTCGGCACACATATGCATGCTTTTATACACTTACCTTGAGAGAGACACTTTGTCAGTCACAGACATAGGGCTATCCACATAGGTACACACATAACCATGAATACATCCACACAATAAATCATTCCCAGCATAGACATAGCAAGGTTTTAGCTTCTTTTCTTTCTTTAATCTTTTTTTGTTTTTGTTTTTCATCCATTTGAACACCTTCCATTCATGTTCCACCATTATCATTTCTATAAGAAAATGCCATGATGTAATGCATGTCGAAAGCCCTACATCACACACACACACACACACACACACACACACACACACACACACACACACACACACACACACACACACACACACACACACACACACACACACACAGCAGGGGATTTCTAGAGACATACAGTAACATGCATGTACTCAATGACGAGGCTCTCAAACATTTGACCTACATGGCAGTGACAATTTCCATTAACTTAATTTTTTTGTTTTTATGCTTAAAAAGCTCCCTAATTTAGTTTTTTAATTAATGCTATGCTGAGGTCACTATTTATAATGTGTATTTAGAGAGGAACCCCCAAAAAGTGGGTTATTCAGTAGTGTTAAGGATAGCAAGTCATTACTTTTGAATTGAAGGTTAGACACTTTAAAGACACTTTAAACAGTTAACACACTTTATTTTACTTTCGCTAATTTGTCAGGAAATGTTTTAGATTGTTTTGATTTTTTTGGCGTGAAACATCACAAAAGTCTCATCATCTTGCGTATATCTTTATAAGTACTTCATTAATTCCAGTGGGAAGTTAAATAAGTGTGAAGTGCTTCAGAAATTGTGTTGTGGTTGTTACCGAGCAGTTTTTATCTTTTGGAATTCAGCTTGACTGTTGCAGTAGAAATACTGTATACTTCAATAATTAGGAGATTACCTGATGAAAGTCAGGATTAATCCGTCGAGTAAAAGTTGAGTCTGCAGGGCAATCTCCATTTACATCATATGCAAGCGCTCCCCCTTGTGGTAAGGGCAAACAAACACAGTCCTCAGGATTGCTAGACATGTAAATTACTTTATGTTCAAATGGGATGTTTATTGGTCATAAGCTTGAAGGTTACATTATTTTTGATGTGCAATTGATTTAATATCATCCCAATCAAATAATGCTGGACTATGTATGTTTGACATCAGTCATGTCAGATCAGTACCCTAAAATAATTTAGAGGAAAATGTATAAACAGGAAAATGAACATTATTATTATTTATTTTTTACAATATTATTCTTTGTTTTCCCCTCTTATAGACACCCAGACCTCTAAACATCATCAAGCAGAACAACGGTGAACAGATCATCCGTCGCCGGACCCGAAAACGCATCAACCCTGATTCGCTGTCATCTGAGACCCCCGCCCCCAAACAACAACGCATCACCAGCGAGGAGCGTGTGAATGGGGAGGAGTCAGACAGAAGTTTTGCATCAATCAAAAACCAGCAGCCTTCGCCTCGCTCGCGCTCACCCCGATCCACTCAAGCCTTCCTAGCCAATCAAACATTGGAGATCCACCGACGAATGCCTCCTCTGCTCCTCCCCTCACATCCCCCCTCCTCAATGGTAGCTGAGGGCAATGGGGGCGTTGCTGAGGGCGGGATAATATCAAAAGGAGAGGGAGGTAAAGGAGGAGGGGGCTCAGAAAGAGGCAGTCCGATTGAAAAGTACATGCGTCCATCCAAACCATCTAGTTATTCTCCTCCTGGATCACCCATTGAAAAGTACCAGTACCCTCTTTTCTCCTTACCCCTACCATTAACCCTCTCGCCTGATTTGACCCCCGAGTCGGATTGGCTCAGATTCTGGACCAAGTATAAGATGGCAGCCGCCTCTGGGGTTCCTGGTAGCATCAGTAATCTCAGTAGCCCTGGTGGCCTCGGAAATAACGCTCTTTACCTTGGTGCAATGGTGGCTCCAGGACAGCATCATCAGCAAAGCTACACGGTGCCTTACTGCGCCTCTCCCTACTCTCCTCTTCCCCCACCTCCAGCCCCTCCTCACTATCCTCCTCCTCCTCTTCACTCCCAAACCTCATCGCCGTCGTTAGAAAATGATGCTCCTTTGGATCTCGCAATAAGACAAAGAGATACAAGTGCTGCAAATGCACACATGTCCACAAATGGTGCAGAGAGGAGAAGGCAAGAGTCGCCACTAGCTGAAAGGTTGAGAGAGAACTGGAAAGGAGAGAAAGAGGAGGATGAGGAGAGGATGGATGAAGGAGAGAGCTCAAAAGAGGAGATAGGAAGGGAAGAAAAGGATCTTTTGACAAAATGTCGGCCAAGTGTCCCATCGACTCGCGTAATGGTGGAAGTGGCCACGCAGGACGACCTGACCAACCGCTGCATCCACTGTGGGATCTACTTCCTCGACGAGGTCATGTATGCCCTGCACATGAGTTGTCACGGCGACCAGGGACCATACCAGTGCAGTTTTTGCCTCCACGTGTGTGTGGATCGCTATGATTTCACCACACACATACAGAGGGGCTTACACAGGTACTCAGACAAAACGCCACACAAGCGGGGTCCCGAGCAAGATGGCCTCACTCAGGACGTCCCAGTGATGTCGGAGCAAGAAAATGTGACGCCGGAGGAAAGCGATAAAGGCGATCATAGCGAGATCACAGATGAAAGCAATGACGTCGTCGGAGTTTGTCATGACGACCAAGCAAAAGAAACTACAGGCAACGAGGCCACTGACAATGAAACAGAAGTTGAAAAGGAGGTAGGAGGAGAGGGCCATGACATCACAAACCAGGTATTGGAAGAGGAAATGGTGTCAGATAGTGATGATGTCGTCACAAAGCCCACGGAGGTAACGACTGTTGCTGAATCTGAAAACGTAGATGAGAACACAGAGAGTAATTAATAACCGGATGCCTTTTGACTCACACAAACCTTTAAGAACGTGTTTAATTGAATGAATAAGCTGTCAGCCTCCACGTTCCAGGAGGCTAGCTCATGTCACAGTGGGCACTAAATGGAACACATCCTTATGCTGGAAGCACTCGGCTGTCAAATGGTCAAAAATCATTGTCGGATCCCGCTCAACTGCTGCAGGGACAGTTGGGAGAAATAGCCCGAATCCTGCGTTGAGTGACAGCCACGTGACAGCTCTGTGGCAAGTATTCAACGACGGAGTCGGGCCATGCAGCTGAAATCACCTTTAACAAACAGCCACTTCATGTGCTTTTCCCATTAGGAGGAAGCGCGACTGAAAGTTGGACTGCTCTCATTTAGGATGAGTTTGAGGAGCTCAGCACTTGCACAGCCATCATACAGCGGAGCAAAAAAATTAATAAAAAAATGCTAGAAGCAAAAGACTTGAACTGAACTGAGCTGATCTGGTATGCTCCACGCTAAACGGATCCCCGAGCTGGTCCAAACCAGTGTGATGCATCATTCAGGCGGTTTTATTATCTTGGTACAACCAGATCTGATCTGGTTGGAACTACTTTGTTCTGGTCCAGAGCGTGTTTTTGACTGTTTCACCGCTGTGCAGATGGATCCGAAACCAAAACTTATTTTGACTCTTGGAAACTGGTCTGAGTCAAACCAGTTTAACCTGGTGTTACCATGGTACTAAAGGATCAGTTGGTTTCTTTCACTCGTGCCCTCTTGTTTCTAAAACTGGCAAAAAATAACGACAACTGGCGAAATCGCCCCCCCGCTGCAAAGTGGCCCAAACCGGGAGACTGTTTGGGTTTGATTTGACCGAGACTTTTTGAACTGCTTAAAACCAGTTTCAACTGGTAAAACCGGAGTAATTCCGGACCGAAGTGTTCTCTTCATCCATTTGGATCAAACCAAGTGATATTATTTTCTACCTTCCTCTGTGCCATGATACTAGCTACGTGCCTCGCTGCCTGCCTAACAGAACATTCATCTATTAACCTGCTTAACATTTATAATGATGATAATGGTAATAATAATAATTATGACGTTATAGTACAAAACATGCAATTTGCTACTCCTTTTTCCTATATATGTTATTTTGTAAAGGCAAATAATGCTTTTTTTTTTTTGTTGTTGCAGGAAATGGTACTATACGGATTAGTCTATTTGTCTTTTTTTCTTTTTGAGCTATTTGTTGTTTGTGTTCTTATGGAGACTTGTTACATTGATAACGGCCGTCTAACAAAAATGGTACAGCAAAAGACGGGGGTTGCATACATGTGTGCATTTGTGTAATAGTGTTTGTGTGTAAGGAACAAAGGAATGCGTCCGTCCCCAAACGATGATTTAAACATTATGAAGGCTTGCGCTCGATATTTCTGTCCTCAGGGGTCACAAGTGTTGCACACCAACCCGCCTGTTTCATAGCATGTGACACATCATTTTTACATGTTCAGTGGTCTAACGGTTTTAGCATGTTACATAACGTTCTCTTATATATGTTCTTATTGTGTTCATTATGTGTTAATAGGTCAAAATGGTCTTAGTATGTAACTTTTATTTTGTTTCTGTATGTCTTCACATGGTTTTATAGAGAGACTTATGAACTTAGGGAGATCAAACCTACATTTTCTCGTAAGGATCAATTATTTGCGTTAACTGTATGAACTTTTGCTCTGTATTGAGTCTACAGAGCTTCTTGCCTACAGTGTTTTACTCGGCCTATCTTGTATATCTGAGAGTTCGGTAGGTTACCTCTATGTAGCATGTTAGCGTCTTATCAAATCTGCAGAATACGTTGCCTTTTCTATGGATGGAAACTGTTAAACTTTAGACCTAAATGATACTGAACAAACGCAAGATGACATTGTAAAGTTACATTTTATAATTTACTGAAGGGAAATGACCATGTTGCTTTCAGCTCCAACTAACTAATCCCCCTTCTCTCCCATTCGTTACCGATGTTTGGGTTCTAAAATCTTCTAAGTTAAGAAAAAGACCTGCCCGATACCCTTTTCATCGTTTATTTTTTCGACAGTCAGGTCCTCGAAAGTCCCCCTTTTCTTTGGAATGGAGCAACACAGTGGCCATCTTGTTTATTTTTATAAAGAGAGAATCACTTCTTCTGCCTTGCTGCCTTAGTTGCAAAAAAAAAAAAAAAAAAATCACCAAGAGACTCCTTTGAAGGAAGTAATAATAGGCCGAAAGAAAATAAAAGACAAGAAGGAAGAAATAATGAGAACAAGATATTTTTCTATGCTTATCCAAAAGACGTGAATGAAAAATGTTCCGCCTAGTGCCTGGTAACTTGTACAGTTTTTCTAATAAGTATAACTGTCTGTGTCGAAAAGTTATGGTATGAGTCGGCAGAAGTTGGTCAAACAGACTGCTGTATTTAATTTCCATACACCAAGATATCAGTCATCCATTATAATGCTTGATTTCAGCCTCGCTGTCTGGTTGGTCAAACACCTGTTCACACTTGGCATTTGCTGCCCATGAGAAGACCCACATGAGCTTTTAAGTTGGTTGCTATGGTAAACTGTCAATAACTGTCAATCACTAGTTAACTATCTCCAATTTTTGCATGCATGTACATGACTCTGTGGAAATGTTGAGACAAACGGTATGCCTCGGTAACTTTTTGTATGGAAGATGTAATGCCAAGAAGTCGTTCTGTACTGTGTATTTGGTTTACAGGGAGATGAATTATGGCATGAATTATGTCACGTTACCAGAAGGCCCATATCATGGTAAAGGTATTCCGGTTTTAGTCTGGATTTATGCCTCTGAAGAGTTTACTGAACACCTTTACCATGCATGGCTCCACTCTCCATATCACACTGATGAAACCAATTCAAAAAACATGAGGTAAAAAAAAAAAAGTTCAAATGGTCTTCATTCAAGGAAATATCTTGTGCCAATGTGTTGAGTTTTTTTTATTTTTTATTATGGTGATCTCCTAAGGGGCTGCTAGCATAATGAAATCTGTTTACGTTTGAAAATGTAGCAAAAAAAAAAAAAAAAGCTAAGGAATGAAGCAGTGCTTTATTAAAAGACAGAACAAAAGGAAGGACTGAGGGATACCTGCTGAGATGGATAGATGGGTGCCTTTGAAGAAAATATAAGCAGAAGGTGGATGAATAGAGTAGCTAATAAAAATAGGTTTATGTATCCATTTAGCCACTCTTCTGTTGTCTCTTTACCTCCCTTAAACATCACCTGTATCTTTGTCATCTAATTTGACAAAGACCTCTCCATCTCCATCTTTCTTTGTGTCTATCCACCTGTTACTCCAACCCTCTGACTCTCATCTTCTTTGTATTCCTCCGCTGTCCTGCATCCCTTCTCTTGATTAAAGTACTTGTGATGGTACTCTCAGTTGGTGGGAGTTAGGGGATTCTGTCATACTGTTGCTGACGGCAACTTAGTCACCCCAGAACTGAAAACCTTTGTGCTTATGTTTACTTTGTTGAATTTCACTCTCACTTGAATGGGCCGTGGGTTTGTTGAAAGACATTGTCACCAGCAGTGAAATTTCAAATACTTGCTCGAAGCAAAGTATGGATTTTTTTTTTTTTCGATTTTAGGTTCATTCGTTTGCCAACGGGACTCACATTTGATAAAAATTCAACTTGAATGTTCATCTTTTAAACGATGCAACGTCCTTTGGTAACGATTTTCAGGGGATTTCTAGGAAAAGTAGGACAAAGATGTGAAAAAGAAACTGGATGAACTTGGTTTTTTTTGTGTTAAATCTGGGTGAACATCTTGATTTCTCAGTGGGCTGGAGACCAATCCTAATGCCAAAATGTTTCAATCGTTAAGCTTTTGAAAGAAAATCCTTTCCCTGTACTTGGAAGTAAAAAGAACAGCCATGATATAAAAAAAAAAATATTAAAAAAAATGTTCATGCACTCTTTTCATATAGTTAGTGCTCTGCAGAACCCTTTCCTGTCCAAATATCTTCTTTTGTGTATCTGCCAGCTTATCATTAACGTCTCCCACAGGTCAAGTAAGGATACCGTTTATGTAAAACATAAATAGTTATTAATGTTGATGGGGAGAACATTTCAGCTGGCATTTGTGTTTTAAAATAGGCAAGAGAATCTTGGTAAGAAATGAGGTACTGCAGGACACATAAGGCATGTTTTCCTTCAATAATGATTTTTTTTTTTTTTAGGTTTGATGGCATTTCACATCAGCGTTTACATTGAGGGGGGGAGGGGGTCTGGCTTTACAAGTGTTTTAATTTTTGTCTTTCTCAGAATGTGTTATAGAGAATTATGCTGTTGCTTGCACTCCATTTATTATGTTCTTATTGCCAAGGAAGGGACAACACACACAGAGACACACACAGAGACACACACCGGCAGTGGTACGGCTTGAGTGTACATTTTGGGATGTACAGTATTAATCATGGGAGACAAGGGAGCTAAAGGCCAGTTTATTATTGGTCAGACACACATGCATGCACACACATCAACTATGTACATTTAACCAATATATTTTAGTAGAATTTTGTCTCCTATTCAGTTGAATGGCTTTGATAGAATTTTCTTTTGTTTTGTTTTGTTTTTTAGGTTATTTTCTTTCTCATGTTGTATTTTATTCTGAAACCTTTCCGTACGTTGTTTTTAGGTTTCATTTCATGCAAAAATGATATTTCAACATATTTTGACAGCCAAGAAAAAGTTTGTTCCACAGCTAAACTTGAAGAATAATGTTGACGATGATGACGATGATGATAATAATTAATAAAAGTAATAACAAACATACTGAAAATGGACAATATTGGTGTTTCATTCATTCGTGAGTTTCTGTGAAAAAAGAGAGGAAGACCTTGTGTTCTCTAAATCCTCGGTCAGTATGAGTCCCCTCATCGTGTGATCAAAGAGTGGGTTCCTTCCTGAGACAAACTACAGACTGGTGGCTGTGGGCTGAGCAGATGCACATAAAGCTTTCACACCAAGTCAGGTGATTTATTTTTTTTCTTTTAGAAAAGATTTGCAATAGAAAAATGTTAAAGCTCTGAACATACCTCCTGCTGTGCTCGTGAATGTAGGCAGGAGCTCCACTGACGCATCGTGTATTTCTATTCTCGGCTTTCCTTCGCTGTTGTCGGCCAGCTGTATCCACTTTACGAGCTTGCTTTTTATCCTCGTATAAATATCAGATTATTTATTTGTCACTTGGATTATTTAGTGCACACAACGTACTCTGGAAATCAAACGCGTCGTTGCTGCACAACACGCTGTTCATTCATTTCAAGTATTTTTTCATGCGAAATACATTGTTGTGTTATTAACAGTGTCGTCCTTTGTTCTTTTTGTATAACGCTGGTCCAGAGAAAGACATTAGTTGATCAGATACCCATGATATTTTGCATCGTTATTTATTTTTCCAAGTGGATGACTCCATTAGATTTCTGTGACCTTGTGACCGTTCGTCCAGCGTCCGACTCGAATCACATTTTTCTGCACGGTCGACACTTGTTCAATGACAAAGGAATGTTTGCATCTCAACGACATTTGCTGTCAGCACTCGTGGCCCCCAGAGGAAAAATTGAAATTTTGTTAGTGACCCCCTGACCTTTCTTTTAAGACTATCATCAAGCCAGGATTTCAATTTACAAATAAGTAATATAAAATGTAGTATTAATATTGTAATTTACTGGGCCTTTTGGACAATCTTTGAGCTTTCCTCTGGAGCTGCTGCCAGGTCAAAAGGTCAACTTCACACACAAGACAATGATGATGTTGATTTTACCGACCCCGTCATCTTCCTCCAGCGTTACACTAAGCACTAAACTTTACCCTAAAACTTCCATTTAGTATTTAGACTAAATGTCTGATATTTATATCTTCTGGTGTAACTGTTTATTTCACGGAAAAAGACCTGAGAAAGAATTTGGACCTCAGCCAGAGGCTCGTTCTCACCAACACACACTACACAAAAATCTTTTGAGAGCCTATTCTAATTTTTCCACAATCCTCATTTGGATCAGGAACTTTGACGGACTTAATCAGTGCAGTGGTGCTATCTATCAGACGACAAAGGCTTCTAATCTTTGGTCTACTTAATGTTCAGCATTATCAATTCATCTTTGTGTTCATAAGATGAACATTGATTGGAGTTGATTAAGTCTGCGTTGGAGCCGGCAGCGGGCCGTCACTTTAATGTGTGTGTGTGTGTGTGTGTGTGCGTGCGTCCGTGCGTGCGTGCGTGCGTGCGTGTGGTGATCGGCCACAGAAAGTCTGTGACAGACTGGAATACTAAAAACCCGGGTGTCTCCTGGAGAGGTCAACACACAGACGCATGCGGCTGCACATAATTATGAACCCGTTAAAGGCAAAAAGGGGACAAAATCCATCAAATGAATACATGGCAAAACAAAGAAAGAAGGAACGTGAAATCAACGTGCAGCAATACAAGGACACGCTTACTGTTCACGATAAGAAGGGACCAACGCATCAGATGGCAGATGTACGCCTGCACACGCAGATACATCTTCTCTGTATGCACCGTCTGCTGCCCCCCCCCCAACCCCCCTCCCCCCTCCCTCCCCGCCTGCCTGTCTCTGTTTAAACAGCTCGCAAACATAATTTCTGTTTATTTTAATTCATGTTTATGTATGAGTTACCTACACTGTTGACTAAGGGTGCCTGTGTGTCAGAGAGCAACATGGAAAGGAGGTGTGTGTGTGTGTGTGTGCGCGCTTTTATGTATGCAATAGCTTTGTGGTTGCTGTTGTCATGTCCTTGGGTGGGTTGCTTGAGATGTATTTTGTTTACATTTCATATTCTGACAGATTAAATTGATGGATGGATGCATGGACAGGTAGATAGATAGATGGATATGATCTAGACTGGGCACTTTGAATTATGAATGTAGCTCATGTGGACAGCTGTGAAGTTTGTAACTCTACCAGTATGCACTGCTGGTAGAGAGTGGGAGAGAGAGTATGAGAGATAACCAAGGATATAGACAATAAGGGAGAGAGAGACAGATGATCTAGCTGTGAGGCATATTGAATATTGAATGATTCCAACAGTGACTGCTGTGTGAGCTGATTCCATATTCATTTTGGGATATAAAGCTCTCATGTTAGATAGATAGATAGATAGATAGATGTTGATATTCATTAAATCAATCATTTATTACCACATGGGCTGCTGTAATATGAGCAGGATCTCTGCCTCCAACTAATCCCAGTCCCCGCTGAAAGCAAAATTACAGCTCCACATCGCTTCAGTACGTCGGCCGTGTATCATCAGCTTCACAGTGAGGTCCACTGCAGAGGGATTTGATGTGTAATCTTCTTTCCCTTTTATTTCCCCTTTACTACTCCAGTCGCTCCACACTTCCTCTTCCCTCTTCTGTTACATTGCCTGCCTCTCTTTTTATTTTTTCTTTCAAATTCAGACGCACTTCATTGGAATGGCAGGAGGGTTTACATTCTGCGCAAAGAAGTTTTAGAGGCAAAAGGAATCACTAACACTCGAGTATATCAATACTGTAACATGAGAGAGAGAGGGGAAGGGAAACAGGAACAATACACATCACCACATGCTTCAAGAGTAAGTCTGGACTTATTCTGGAGTTGTATTTAAAACACACACGTCAGTGCTTACACACACATATGCACAAAAAGATTTATGCATGCATACACACATTGCGTGCAGTATGCAAATGCTCTGTCCATTTCCCGACAAGTCTGCTTCTGCAGCAAAACACTGATTATATGTTCAAGCACACACATACACACACACACACACAGACACACACACACACACACACACACACTTAAACACACACACTTAAACACACACACAGTCACCCACACATTGCGTCATAAACAGTTTTTCCTTGCCCCGTCCTTCACATTAGGGCGCGGGAGTTATTTAATAATGATTCAGTTAATAATATCTCCTCCTCACAATAACACTGATAATGGTATGCACCCGTGTGTGTGTGTGTGTGTGTGTGTGTGTGTGTGTGTGTGAGAGAGAGAGAGAGAGTGTCTTCAAAAGACTATTTCTATTTCTGTGGAAAACTCTGATAAGCTTTTGCTCAGTGTCCTCACCTGCAACCCGCCAATCCTCCGCTGAATAACCTTCCCCCCCACCTTTCTAATAAAATGCATTCTAATTCTCTCCAGAGCACGTGAGAGGGCATCAGGACAAGAAGTCAGAACAGCTGACTATAAAAACCTTTTATTACTCTATTTCTGCCAGACTTTTTAAAATCTCTTTTACCCATTTTTGTCATCATCCTTGTTGACTCTTTTTCTCTATGTTTTATTCGGATTTTCATACCGGGGAATCTGTATTGTATATTAAACTTTAATAGGGTTCTTGATGTGTAGGGGAAGTGTTTATCTGTGTTGTGAAGCTGTGTGTGTGTGTGTGTGTGCGTGTGTGTGTGTGTGCGCGCGCACTTTAAACATTAATAACATTTCCTTCTCTTCAACTATCAACAGAAACAGAATGAAGCAGGAAAGAGACACATCCAATCTGAGCGCAACATTTACATTTTTCTTTTTTTTTTTTTCTTTTAGAAAAACAGTTTTCCCACAAACAATTTGAAAAAAAAAGCACCTCTCCGTTAAAGTCACAGTTCTCACATTATCTCACAGCAATCCAAGCTCTGATGTACGCTCACGCTGACCCCGTCGATGCTTCTGTTTTATTATCTGCCACAGTCTCTGCCTGTCCAATCATCGGTCTGCTCACAGTGCAATGTTGATCATGTTTGGGAGACTGATGTGTCTCACCTGCATCCTGGCACCCTCAAAATTGAAATGATCAGCCAAAGCGGTGCTGTAGACACGCGTCACCACAGGAAGCATCATGCGTAGATCCGTCGACGCCCCGTCTGTTGTTGCTCTGCATCTTTTTAAGGAAAAATCGGCTTAATTCATGGACTCACAGTTGGATTCGTGAGAAGTCAACGCGAAGGATTCTATTATGATAAAATGGGAATATGAAAAATAGACGAAATAGGAAAACTTTGCCCAACTTTCTCTTTATTCGCATTTACACTTCAAGCAAGTGGCTGAATCAGCTTACACACACACATAAAGCCCCAACTGAAATGTTGTCTCACCAAACTTAAAACTTTTAACCAATGCAGTGGCAGCAGTTAATCAGTTCTGAGGCAGTAGAGTTAAAGATTTATGAGCGGGGAAAAAAAAAAACATTCAGGTGCCCCTAAAACATTTCATATATCATTAATAAAGCAAGTAACACACAAAGACAAAAATACAGCATGATAAAAAATAGAAATGAGAGAGTATCTTTGGAGACAAAAACAAATTATGGATGAAACATGAATAAGCATCTTTATACATAATATAGTCTTTTTTCGGATTTATTAGTAAGTTACAGCAAAGCCTGGTTACATTTTAATGAAGAAAATGAGACACACTATTTAATTTAGTATTTGTCCTCAATAAAACAAATACATTTATCAGTTTCATCTGTAAATTACAACCAAAACCAATGAAAGAAAAATGAGAAGTTTGAGGCCAAATATTGTTTTCAACTGGCCTCATAAATAAGATAAAAAAGCCTCTCCACTAAGAACACCAGCAGTGTGTGTGTTTATTCCACAGCGCTGTGAGAGCCCTACAAAAATAAAGTAATGACCGACTTATTGAGTGATTTAATCCTCTATTCAGGCTCATCAGATTTCTAACTGCACTGACAAATCACAGCCGAAGGCAATCTCACTTTTTGACTCCATGATTCGCAAATGTCCCGATGATGATTCTAATAGTTTGTATACATCTTACCTCTGCTTCCGGCCACTGACATTTCACATCAACAACAAACCCTAATACAGCAATGACTTTAAATATTTATACCAAGGTCCTCTGGGATACTGAAGGTCTACTTATTGATAACTAAAGGTTTCTTTATCATTGATATCTCCCTCCGGAGGTGACATAAAGTGGTGGTGGTGCTTATGAATACGGATGTGAAGGGATCAGTGAGCTCCAAGTGCAGAAGCTAGAGTAATAATTCTCAGCATCTGCCCCGGTGGCCCGTGAGTTCTCCTGCAGGCAGCATCGGCTTTCTTCTGCCGGCAAAACTGCTCCGATGCTTCGTTGAGAAAGACTCCAAGTGTTGTACAAAAAGGCTACCAGAGAGCTAAGCTAAAAGCAAAGATTTAAAACCTTGTAAGGCTTCTCCACAGCACGTGTTAATCCTCTCGACATCTTTTTTTGTGCAGCAGGATCTTTGATGGGCTCAAGTGCAGCCTTGGACAGGTGGGACCCACATATCCTGGAAAGCCTTGCAGCCAAAAGAAGCATCCAAGAGCAGCCTGAAGTAATGTGGTGCCATTGACTGGAAACTGATGGACAGGTCTACTGTTCTAGGGAACAAGGCTTTCATATAGACATCTTTGATGTCTTATTGCTTTATTATTTGTTTTTTTTTACATGTACCCAGGAATCTCTAGAAAGCAGTATTTATAATAAGTGTTTTTACCGGTAAAATAAAGAAGTAAATTCAATTTGTATTTTGGATAATGAGAGCCATAACCAGTCGCTCAGGGACTAACTACGGCCGTGGCGTGCTCAGAATAGCGCCGGCAGATGAAATTATTGGACATCTCTTGTGTATGAGACACCAATTTCAGCTGCTCCCAATGGCTGCGAAATCATTTTAATTCCCATCATTGACTGAGGAAGCACAAAAGCAGAAAAGGGGTTTTAAAACTCCACCAATGCTGCCAGTGGCTTCTTTCCAAGAACCCCCACGCCTCTCTCGCGTTCGCTGCTGGAGCGTTGCTGCCCTAACCTTTGTGTAACCAGTGTTGCCTGCTTGTAATCTTGGCAATACCAGAGTTAAAGCTCATTCTTGTGTTCCACTAATTGAAAACATTTCGCAATACCTCCATTACTACGGAGTTATCAGCTTCGGGCATTAGGATTACAGTGTTTACATGGGTCAGGGAAGCACAATTTCAACTCAGTAAACATGAATTAATTTAATAACTGGTGTACAGCTCATCACTCCGGTGCACTCCAGTGATTTGCTTCAATACAACGCATGGGTCAAAGTGTACTGACCTTTGACTGTTTGATAAAGCTGAAGAGGTTACACTTTAGAAAGAAATCCAATGGCTGAGAAAATGATGTTGTTGTCATCTGTTTTCTATGATTATGACCGTACCCTGATTATATGCACAAAAAATGTAATCATGTTAATGATCAGAGTGCGTTAACTAGATAATTTTAATAAAAATGTGCATGTTAATGATCCCAATGTGAGAAAGCAACTGCCTAACAGTATGTAGTGTCAATGAAGAGGAAGAAGAAATAAGCAGAAGGAGTAAGGAAAAGAGTATGGAGAAAAAACTAAAGTAGAGAATGAGGTGATGACGGCTCCCACCTCTCCTCTCCACCCTTCACTTCATCCATCCATTATTCAGTATACCTGCAGGTCAAACTCTCAGCGTCTTCTTGACATACCACCTTTTCCTCTATACTGTATCTCCCACTCCTCTTTCCATCTCTCTGTCACCCTTTCATTTTCCCTGCACACGGGTTTGCCTTCCGGGCTGTTCTGCCAGAAAACCCTTTCTGGCAGAAATCTCTTTAAGTTCAGGCAACAAACCTACTTGGTGAGGTTTAGGAAAAGATCATGGTTTGGGTTAATATAAACCCTTTCTGATAGAAAACCTTGGAGGTGCACTTCTCCCACGTGCATTCTCCCCATAAATGATGGATGAGAGACCTTAGCTGTCAAATGTCAAATTTTTATTGATGTTTTCTTTTTAGGTCTTTAATTAAGGGGAATATATTTCTGGAGGGTAGACGTTTTTGGCAGTAAAGAAAGGTTTTTGCCTCTTGCTCCTCTTTTCTCTACTTCTCCCTCGCTCTCTCTTTTTGTGTACATGCAGGGGTTCGATAGCAACAGTTTCCCACTGAGGAAGAAATCGAGGGACACCTGAATCATAAATTTCAGGTTTTATTCGTAAATTTGCACTTCCTTTGTAAATTCATAAGGTATTGAGTCAGTGTTGGCCTTTGCATGTGCGCGTGAGCGACCGATAACACCACTCGCCTCCTTACAACAGCCTCCAGTGTTGCTTTTCTGTGCAGGTAAAAGTCATCTGTGTATTAAAAAAAATAAAAAGATGGATTTGTGCAACCAGTGTCTCTTCAGAGAGAGGTTCCTTCTACTCACAAAGTCAGAGTTGCCCGTCAAGACTGAATTGGAAGTATAATACTTGAAAAAGATTTACTTGAAGAAAGGCTCAATTTCAGAGAGTATATTGTTGCCTTGGCGAACATTGACTCTATTTCCATAAAATAAATTCTCATTTCTCACTTTCACACGTCAACACAGCCCGCTATTTTCTTCAGAGAAACATTTACTTAATATCCACAACTGTTACACTTATATTTTTGGTAGAAAAATGGGAACTTTTGCTGCCAGGTCAACTCACACTCTGCTATAAGGGTTATACTTGCATGTATTATGCACATACAGTACACTATACTGTATGTAGGGCCTGTATAAAGCCCTTGCAAACACAAGCACACACATATGTTTTTGCATTGACTTTCTTGCAAATTAGCTACATTTATTGGCATAAATTAGGCCCCCAAAAATGGTGTACTATATTGATGGTATAGTATCCGAACATGTTTTCCACCTTTCAGTCATTGTAAGAGCTAAATAGAGCATCAATACCTACACATAATCAGGAGGCAACAAATAAATGGTGTAAATAAGACCCAATAAAGTAATTGTAGGTTCAGCAAAGTCATCACCTTGAATTTATAACTAGCCTAAACAGGTGTTGGTGACGGATTACATTACATTACATTTAGCTGAAGCTTTTATCCAAAGCGACTGACAATGAGTGCATTCATCATACACTGATGACAGGGCCTACTGTGCAAGGTGCCACCTGCCCATCAGGAGTCTAACATTCACACACCCTAGGCACAGTTACAGGAGCAATTTGGGGTTAAGTGTCTTGCCCAAGGACACATCGACATGGACTAGTGGAGCCGGGGATCGAAAAAGGCCAATCACAGTGAGCCATAGTCGCCTGGTTATTGTCATTAGCACCAATAACAGTGTATTGCTTTACTTCACAATTTTCTTTTTCTATCATCATTCTTTTGGAGTTAAACACTTTTTTTTGGAAATACTTTCATTGTTTCATCACAGACACACAAAAAACAAAAAGCTGCAGGTGGATGACAGCTCTGTCATCAGCAGCGTCACACAGGTGGTTGGTCTGATGAGATGAGGCACGTTGGCGTTGGAAGAATGTCTTCTGTCCACCTCTGTGTCTGACTATTGTTTGTCAGCAAAAAAAATAAAAAAAGGAACTTTTTCCCAAGTGAGGAGGAAGAGAGTTTAGAGAGAGTGGAGACCAAACAAAGATACAGTATGCGACTCCACAAGGCGACTTGGTTGACAACAGAGACAGGTGAGTTAGTTGTTAACCATGTTGCTAATGAACTGGCAGCACTGCAAACACATGTTTTACTAATACAGCTGTAGCTTTGAGCGTGCGTCTGAATTTTAACCGCCTGTTGATATTGCAAAGGGGATGGCGTAAATGAACGGCGTTGCGTTCAAAGCATCGGATGCGGGTGACGTCTCAGGTGTATTCACGCACCATCAGTTGGAGCCGAAAACTTTCCGCTGGTTTTCTTTTTGGGCTGGTGAACGATGTGAGGCTGCTTCGTCGTGCTTTTTGTTTTGTGTCGGTGAAAGCTCATCTGGATCAAATGTACAGTTTGTGGAAGTCGGATTCCTCTGTTACTTCCTACTGTGCCATGATCACACATTGCCATAGCAAGTGAAGGGAGCTGGGATTGTTGCGTGGAGCCTTGAGACATAGTTAGTCATTTATTTATCTGGTCTTACTGATTTCATTGGCATCAACTAGAAATGGCCCTACTGTCCTTGGATCTGGACAACCGTGAGAAAAGTCATACTAACGTTTATTCATTTGTTATTAGATGTTTTGTGTAACTTTGTATACCTCAAGTGTAGCCTACCTTTAGGGTTAGGCTGTCCTTGACTGAGCCTATTTAACATTTTATGAACAATATTTATACTGACCTCTCTGTCGCGGGTTAAAACCCCTCAGCTAGATGCTTCATTTCATTATATGATTAACAAGGCAGATTCAGTCATGTTCCTTTTGTACACGTAAACAACATCTTAGTAAGATTACACACTTGCTAATCCTTCAAGTACATTTTAAATATAGTACAGTAACAATAACTTTCATATCAAGTAATCTGTCTGTTATGCTTTTGACTAATCCCTTTATCGTTCAGTCTATGAAATGTCAAATAGATGGTGAAATATGTCCATCACAAGAACTGAATGATGACAGATTAATTAGCTATTAATTGACCTTTTTTTCAACTCAATCAATCTGGTTTTTACTCCATAAAGATCCTTCTAATTGTATTGTTCGTTTTCCATAACTTACAACTGACAAACTATTATTGTTATTGACCTTAAATGCAGGTATGGAGAGCACTGATGATTTTAGTATGCCATTGTTAGTAATTTCACATAGCACAGAGGTTAGCTGTTGCATATATAATGTTGGTGTTGTGTGAAAAGGTCTTCAGCTTGAGAACACTGAGACCAAGAGAGAGAGAGAGAACATTTATCAACAGGACTAGAAGAAGATTGAATGATAAGAAGATGATTGATGATTGTGTGATCAAATATTAAAATGATTAAGTAAACGATAAAGCTGTTTAAATAAAACCTGCAAAGAATGTCAAAGAGGCATTGTAAGACTGCGTAAAATTGGAGAGACAGCAATTATGGCGTGAATGAGCGATTTAAATTGAAGCTGAGTAAGTGAACAAATAAAAAATTGAGAAGAAAAGAAAATTTCATATGAGAAAGCAGAGGAAATCCAGAAAATGAAGAGGTGAGACAAGAGAGACAGAGGAGGAACATAAATTATGAAGCGAATGGAATAGCTTGCATGACAGAGAGGGAGGGAACATGAATTGTAAAGTGAATGAAGGGCCCCACCAATGGACGTAGAATCTCTCCGGCACTTGAGTCCTTTTAAACTAGTGAGGGAGATACAGCAGAGAGCTGAACAAAAGAGGGGAGGGGAGGTGGGGGGAGGACAGCGTGAGTGAATGAGACAGAGAGAGATGGGGAAGCGAGGTGGGGAAAGAGAGGCAGGGAAAGAGAAATGGGGAACAAAATGCATCGGAGGGAGTTAAAGAGTGATTAAATGAAGCAGCAAGAGAAAGCATGGAATGATAATGATCCTCGTGGAGTTAAGGGGGAGAGTATTAGGAAGGAGCAAGGTGGAGATAAAGTGAGTGACGGATGAGGGAAGCGCAGGAGAAAAGGGAAACGGAGGGAAATGAATGGCGAGGACGCGATGACAACAGAGATAGAAAACTGGAGGTCTTCTCTTCTCTCATTTTCTGATACTATATCACTCACTGCCATCCCATCATTCAAGGACTTCTTTTTGAATTTGAAGTTGCAGAAATAGCATGTACATAGAGTGAAAGAGGCAAAATGGGGGAATAATGGAAAGCTCTATCAGTTGCTTGTCTTACCATAATATTTACAATTGACCATGAACTAAAAATACACCATAAGACCATGATTTCACCACGAATACAGGATCACTACTTTTACCGCTACTACTACTGGTAACAGTACTGTGTCGTGTGGATTGTCAGGTTCATACTTTATTTGTTCCTCAATGGGCAATTTGAGTAAATGGAGTTTGCAGACACATTCATTTACACAGCCCATCCATAACTGTCCAGCAATATCCAACAAAACAAAGGGGCATTATGTGATGTATAATCTCTCGTGTTCTAGGTCTACCCCAGGATGTCAGAAAACCTCCAAAGGAAGGCACCCTAGAGGCAATCAGATCAGATGCTGGAAGCATCTCAACTGGCCCTAAATCGGACACTTCCCCCCCACGGCTGCACCTTCAGATCCTGACCTTAAAAATCACAAGCAGAATCAGTGACGAGGGACGACCCTGGTGGAGGCCAACACTTCACTGGAAGCGTGTTTGACTTCCTGCTGAGGAAGCTCTCTGCAGGAAGCTCTCACTCCGGTTATATAAGGACCAGTTGTTTCCCCTCAGTCGTTGCTGGAGTGGCTGCTTCAGCTGATGGGTGTTCACAACTGATGGTGCTGTGTGAGGTGTCGGAGGTCTTTCATCACAACGGGGATCAAATCACAGAGGAGGTTATTGTTTTGTTGCCCGCTGAGCATACGGCATACTTTGTATACAACTGGAATCACAGTTCTGCCTTATAAAACACTCAGAAAAATTAAAAATGATGCTCGTATTCTGGTAAATAATCATTTGGTCTGTAATGTTTCTTGAAATATAGTAACTGTTCTTAAATTAACTACTCTTACATTTATGTTTTTATTTAAAAGCAGAAAAAAATTAGAACTGCAACATAAAAGATGTTTAATATAAAAAACATTGTTGGCAATTTTAAGATATTCAGACGGTATAAGACTTTGCTTTGTAGGGCCTTATTTAACAAATTTGGGTGGCACTTTAGTCACACATTTAAGAGCTTATAGGGTCAGGTCCCTTTTTTTCTTGATTAAAATTGTAGGGGCAGCTTTTTGTGGGAGCTGAACACTTGCAATATGAGCACAAGATGCACCAGAGAAAACAATAACATTTACCATCCAGTCCACCAAATTTGTTAAAAAAGTGTCCTTGAAATTGTGATTTTTCTCACTGTCACTATTAACATCTGCATCAACAATCTGTAACACAGAATGGTTAAAATGTGGAACTGTTAACGTGACTAGTTCAGCTCCTGTGTTGCACTCAGCCTTCATAATATCTCATTAAAAATTTGTGACATTAAGCATGTGGTCTACCATGAACCATACTAATCCGAGGAGTGCATGTGTGTCCTCAGCCAGGTCAGGCCAAGCTGTAGATGGACTGACAGAAAAAGATGAAAAGGATAAAGGAGAGAAGAAGATTAGAGGGGGGGGAAAGGACGAGAGGAGTTCAGGACAGGTGAGGCGTGAAGAGAGGTGAGCAGGGAAAAAACGAGGATGAACAAGAGGAGAAGTGTACCCACGCTGAGACAATTAGTTCCACATGTAGCTAACTCAAACTGTGAACACTTGTATGCTTGTGTCAGGGTGTGTGTGTGTGTGTAGTGCAAAGTGTACCTTTGCATCTTTTAGGCCGTGAGCATGTGCTTCCTAGATGTGTGAGTGCGCTGTGTCTGAATATGTGTGTGCGTTTCTCATATATACACATATATATATACACACATACATACATACATACATACATACACACATACATACACATATATATATATATATATATATATATATATATATATATATATATATATATATATATATATATATATATATATACACACACATATATATAACACACATATATATATACATATACACACATATATACATATACACACACATATATATTTTTTTTTCAAGGGCAATTTTAGGCAGTACATATTTGAATATCTGTGAAGCAATTCCAGAGAGATAAATCAAGAGACAACCAGTGTGAGACGGAGGGTGAGAAGCGGAAGATAGAAAGAGAGATGGAGATCGGACTGAACAATGTAGAAGAAGACGACGACGGCAGACAAATAGAGGGTGGGGTCTGCTCCATCCCTCTTTTCCTCTCCACAAATGTGCTTTGCTGCTGGCATGATGCTCATTTCCTGCCTCATCTCGGCACACCGAGTCAGTCCCTGCTGGTCTGTTCCACTGAATAACTTTCATCGTCATTATTATTTGCAGAATGCGCTGCAATTTTCTCCCTGTAACCACAAGACAAATAGCCCGGGATGCTTTGTAGACTATTATCCATTCTTCCCCAGAACCCCACACAGTTATTATACTCATCTCACACATAAACACTTGCACTGCTGCTGTTGTTGTTGTTGTGTCCACATGGTATGTTGCTGTGTTGTTGCGTGTTGCTTCACCTATGCATTGTACCAGGTATTCTTTACAATTGCTGAATGACTCTGAGGCTCACTAACCCTCACTGCTTGTTTTTCTGTCGCCCTGTGTAAAAAGTCAATCGTGAGACTTCTCAACCAAATGGCATTTATATTAATATGATTACTGAATAATATTTCCATCAGTGTTTGTGCGTTTGTCTCTCGGAGGGACAGTTTAGCCTGAGCGTAAAATCTAGCTGTTTAAATTATTGCTCACACAGCAGTATAGTGCAGGAAAACACAACACACAAACACACACACACACACACACACACACACACACACACACACACACACACACACACACACACACACACACACACACACACACACACACACACACACACACACACACACACACACACACACACACACATTGAATACGCAACAACACTCATGTATCTTTGGCATATGCTGCAGCTATGAATCTTTAATGTTGACTGACTTGGTGTTGAGTCATAAAACAACAGAACTTTAGAGGGAGGAATTTCCCTTTTGACAGCAAAGGGCCTCATAGGTCTTCAAACAAACTTCATAAAAGTTGTTCTGGTATCATGAAGCTCTGACAAGCAAGGTGACTAAGCACTTTGTAAAAATCATAGTAAAAAAAAAAAATCACAATATGTTGAAAGTACCAATTTAGATGATATAGAAAATTACAATAACTTCACAAACAAGTCATAAATATGTCCTTTAAGGGATGTATTGGTACCAGGATGTGTGGATTTGCAGTGGTGGTAATGGAACCACAATTACACGTCATACATTCAACATTTTACTACCGTAAGTCACAGAAGTATTCGCAGGATAATGTACTCATATATGCAGGGCACCCCCTTCAAAGTGTCACATATTAGGCCGGTTGTAGCTTAATCAGAGGGCTACTTGGCTTGGGAACGGGATGGCTGCTGGTTCAAGGAGAGGTGCCAGTTTGCCTTCTGTGTCACTGAGGTGTCCTTCAGCAGAAAACCAGAATCCCAAACTGCTCCGCAGCCACTGTAGCTGCCCACTATTCTAACACTAGGATGGGTCAAATTAAGAGACAAATTCCACTCTGTGCTGTGTCATGTACAATATGTACAATATTTCCCTCCCCCCCTAAAATCTTTTAAAGTTTTCTGCAGACATGGCAAAGTCAATATGCCTACATCTTAAGTTAAAAGTTTAATAACATTTACTTATTATGATGATTATATGTTTAATGTAAAGTTTACATCTGCGTTACTGCTAGGCACAGCTGTCACATACATTTTGTGGAGTAAATACATACCTCTGGAATATAGTGGTTTAACGGTATGAAGTAACACTCAATGGAAATACTCAGTACAAGTACATCATAATTGTACCTCAGTGCAGAACCGGAGTAAATCTTCTTATTCCATTTGTTATGTCTGGCCTAGGGGAAACCTAAGCACAGCATTAAGCTGGGTCTCCATCTTTCCCCCTGTGCCAATGATGACCAGTGCTGCTGCAGTCCACAATATAATTTCTTTTAGAACAGTTAAATAAGCGTCAGGGTGAGCCTGGCCCAAAACAATAAAAAAACAATCTTTAAGAATATACTAACGTACCTATTCCCAAATTAAAGAAAAGAAAATACAGGCAGCACATTTACACATTTACCAATAAATAACAAACGAGATTAACAAAAAGAGCTTCTCACCCTTACAACTACCCAGACTGCTTATAGGCCACATTTTACACTTGGCCAATCCGATCAGCACCCAAAGAATCAGCGACCTCCTTGGCAGTGCAGCGCGGCCTGGTCGGGAGCCAGGGAGACAAGAGAGAGAGAGCGCGCCGGTCTCCACAGGTCCCGTCTCAAAGCAGGCATAATCAGTCCCCAGTCCAATCACCTGCAACGCAACAGATCGAAACACAGAAACAAGTTAAACAGCACCACCCTCAGGCAGGGAGGTAAACCGCATTCATGTTTCAACATATCTTATGGCGCTTTAAGTCATAGCACATTCCACCACTTTTGAGTTTCTCAGAAACCATTCAGACACACAGATAATTAATAAAAGTATACAACCTGTGTATCATACTGTATATATCGGGTTTAGTCTAGTATACAAAAACTCATAAAACAAGCAGCAGAATCAATATTAACAGGGCAGTGACCTTGGGGTTATCACTGACTGATGGACCAGCCAGTTGAGATGAGTATCGTTAGGATTTTATCAAAACTAGTACTGCTTATCGGTTCGGTTCCTTATTGATACTCTTATCGGCTCTTTTCGATTATTTTGTGAAAAAAAAGACAATTAATTAGAAAATAATCGACTCAGCTGCTCCCTTTATTAATAACTATATAATAAACAACTCAATATGACAGACGTATTAGTTGTTATCCTAAATCCTTTCGACTCCACAGATGAGAAGGGATGCTGGCCTTTGACAATGAACTGGGTACCAGCTCTCTGACACTAGTTCATCTACTCCTGTCTCACATTCCCTGATAGCTTGAAGGGACTTGGGCTGGGACGAGTGATACTTCTCTCTGCCATGATGTGTGTCTCACGCTGTACTGAGCCAGAGTCGCGTGTGTGTCGGAGTAAAGCACGACTCCGTCCCTCGTGCAAAGTCAGGCACAGAGAAAGAGAGGTTTGCAGCCCTGCTTTTTGTCCGCCGAGATCTCACTCCGTAACTTCTAAAGTACCGATAGCAGAGCCGTTAACTCCAGACCTTATCGATACTCCGGGTTTTACTGCTGTCTAATCCCTACCAGCCAACAGGTCTGGGTGAGGGTGAGGAGAGAGTCCACACTGTTAGCGCTGTGCGATAGCTCTGCTTCTTGAACCCTAAATGCTCAGATGTATCTTCTACCCACACAAAACAACAAATGTCTTTGGTCCCAGAACGGATTAAAATGATCTGTGTTGTGTGGATACTGCAGACAGAGAATCAATAATCAGTGAAGCGATCCATGCTACCATTTACAGTTGGAATTGCACTAGAAACTTTTTATCCAGCACTTCCAAATGGCAGAAATAGTGCCCTGAGGTCCTGATGAGACAAAAGACCACATAGAAAAGTAAAAATTAGCTTGCTTAGCCAATTGAGTTGCAACCACCGACAGAATTACAGAACCAGCCGATGGAGGGATTTCAGAGACAAGTTGACGTATGAGGAAAAGCTGAGATGGGCCTCAGTCTTTAGTCAGCTTTTAAGGAGGCAGTTTGCTCGCAGTGGTGAAGAACAAGTTCCTTCTCTCAAGGCATGCTGTCTCTAGCAGGTCTTTGTCTGGGGGGAGAGAAGGGTCATGGGGATCTCTGCTACACTTTTCTGACACCTTGCTGGTCTTTGATCGAGCGAAGCAAACAGCTACTGACCGTCTCAGCAGGACAGATGACACTGCAGATATTTCTGAGGAGTAGTAGAAGACCAGAGCAAACCAGACGTGGTGGAGGTTGTGCTGATACTTGTAAAAAGAGATCTGTGGACTTGGATAAGTATAAGTTATGACACATGTAGTGTTTTCAGTTGCGACATAAAAAAAAAAAAAAAGCCTCTATTGGGCTTTTTTTTGTTGGTGAATGGTGGGCAGAATTTTTAGAGTGTTGGAGATAATGATCCCTGGGAACTTTAACAACCCTCCCATGCTCATTGCTGTGCCTATTATTGAGTAACAACGCAACGCTTTATTGATCAGCATATGGTCCATTCTGCCCCTCAACTCGAGTCAGGTCAGAGCACAGGGCTGAACAACGTGTCCTCCTGCATGAGTGATGGCTCTCTAATAACTGAGCCCCCCGGCTGCCTGTAATATCCAAGACGGGCTGTGAAAGGGTGAGCCTTGAATCTCTATTGTTTGCTGCACATTAAACTCCACTTTGTTTGTCTGCACTCGAGGCTGACAGCTGGCCGACCCATCTCGCGTCGATGCCAGTGTGGTGAGTCGGCAAGTTTGAGCGCTTTGACAGAGGGAGCACTGGTGGGGCCATCATTTGCGTGAGGAGCATAGAGGTGTGTGTGTGTGTGTGTGTGTGTGTGTGTGTGTGTGTGTTTGTGTGTGTGTGTATGTGTGTGTGCATGCGCGTGTGTGCGCGTGTGTGCTTCGTCTCCCTACGACGTACCTGTGCTTATAATCAGTACACAAACACACACAAACGTGCAATGAATTTCCCCCTGGAAGTGGTATTACCAGACAACTCATCATTTGAAGAGTATTTAGTTACCACGGCAACGCACGCCGTAGCTCGGCCAAGGGGCTCGGTGGGGAATGGATGATCGCTGAGTGTGTGTGCGTGTGTTTTGTTTGTTTGGAGGAGATATTGACGAGGGACGTGCATGTGTCACATCAAGGTGCATGTGATATGGTGGAGATTTTGCCAGACGTGTCCGTGAGATCAGGGGAGAGGAAAAAGAAAAAAAAATAACTGAAATATTAAGGCAAAGAGGACAGGACAGACAGATATAAATAAAGTGATACCATGTTACAAGACGTGTCAGGTGTGAGAAACAGAATGTCCACTTCAAACTGGGTGAGAATTGCCTTCTTGTGTTTATGTGACTATGCACAGTATGTGTGCTGGTGTGAGCTTGTGTGTTCATGTGGTTGTTTGACACTGCCGGCATTTCACAAAATCCAGATGAGACCAGATAGACGGTGACAGATTAATAAGCAAGCAAGCCAAAGCGAGCAAACAAGCAAAGCAGTCTTATTTTATAGTGATGATTAGTTTGTTCGGTAAAACAACATTACCACAATATGCTAATGAGCGCGCCCTGGGACTCGGGCTCAGTAAAACACATTGCTGTCAATCGAGGTTCAATTGCGCCTGAGCTGTCCAGGAAAGGCGGTGTCCCTAATGAGAAGCACACATTACATTTCTCAGCAGCAATATAGTAGAATAGTTCATTATCTTTATTTAGCTTTCCAGTATTCCGTGCTTCACGACGGTTTGTTTGAATATTTAAAACATTTTCTAGCGTTTCGATTTGTCTATAAAGGTAGATTCGCTTGAAATGATGTTTATGGTGGTCATGGCATTGAAAAATGTAAAATTTGAAAATATCTGGATAAGCCTGGATGATTTATTGACTACTTTTATTGAAGTTTTACATTGGGTTTAACAGAAGACACAGTCCCCATGAACACTGTTAGCTGCATTGCTGGATACCACCAGAGGTAAGTGGGAAAGGGTTTATTTTCTACATTTAGGGCAAACCAACGCTTTGTGCTAATGTGTAGAATCATCCTACATCATTAAGCAGTTGATAATGCAAAGTGAATGCAGACCTACCTGTAAAGGAGAGACAGATATTTCAGAAGCTAGGTAGATATGAGTCAATATCACTATCAGCCCTCTGCAGGAAATTAATAATTTTTCCTTAATGCACCTTTGAATACATTTTAATTTATAAGATGACATTTTGTTAATTATAATCTGTATGTATAAAATAAAAGTTTACAGCTCTCAAATGTTTAGTGGGCAGGTTGTCCATATCAATACGTACACACACACACACACACACACACACACACACACACCCACACACACACACACACACTGACAGCAGCCCCAGATGCATGCAAGAACACTAACTTAGACACACAGTCAATATATGACACCTATTCATAACCTTTAAATATGAGCAAATAAGGCCACTCACACAGGGAGACAGATGCACACACATACTGCTGCTTCCTGTAATCAATGGCTATAAATCAGAGCACAGACACACATACACGCAATAATACACACACACACACAGGGACGGCAAAATTACACTTGGTTTCAGTGGGACCAACCCGTACGTACGGTTGATCTAGAAAAATGTATTCATAACCTTTATAAGAGCGGACATGCAATACACACAAGAGATGAACACATACACACCCCAAGTGAGCCTGCCATTTTCTGTGATTGATGAGTCTATTGATGTTCCATATGGTTCATCTCTGGGGTTATGACCCAATGTATTGATCCAAGACTGTGCGCGAGTCTTTGTGCGTGTGCTTGTTTTGTATCTGTTATGCATTAGAATGGGAATGTGATTTTGCGATGCGGTCTGGCATGATGCATGTATTGTATGCATGGTGTACGTGTTGTGTATCAGTTTGTCATGAATGTGCGTGTTTGAGGTGTGTGTCTGACCTTCTGTCATTGATTACAGGCAGGGCGTGATTGGAATAGTTGCTTTTGTGGGGGCTTGTCCCTGAGGCATTCAGTACCTCTCCTGAATCCAACACGAACCTCATATGAGATGTTTGACGGTGTTTACCAAAAATACCCTTGATGACAGTATCATTAAAGCTCCACTGGACAAGGTTTGTTTGTTTTTAAGAATGCATAAGTCTGATATTTAATCTAACTGAGATTACAGATGTCAAATTCATTTTTATTGTTGTGTACAGCTACTGAGAGAACCTTTTTCCTGTACACATGAAACGAGGAATATAGCAGTTCAAAATATAATGTAAGGCAGGCCGTGTGCAGTCTAATCATGCCATGCTGGATGATTTCCGAACCCTGATGGTTCAAATATCCTTTAAGTCTCCAGCAAAATGCATCTTGCACCAAATTTACACAAGTTGCACCACATCAATGATATCCAGACAAAATTCACAGTTTGGAATGTACCTTGGTTTTGGGGTCACAGTTCGGTACGGCTATGAAAACCAAATATTAATAATACATTTTACACACTGATCCCTGGGGAGGGGCCAGACCAAGGCGACTCAGTGACCTGAAATGAAGCGGTCAGAAAAAAGTTACCTCGGTACCTCGCCCAGGAAAGGGAAACCTATTGTTGCGTTTGTTTATAAATGCAAGGCACAAAGAAATGACTAATATTCACACGTGAAGACATATGGTAGCGGGGTTCAAGCACTTAATTGATTTAATTCAGTATTGTCTATGATCGAATGTGGTCGCATATATACGCAGCGATAAACTCTATAGCATTCTGAATCTGCCTGAACGTTTTGGGGAGAAGGACTCGCCTTCCAGTCTGGTTTTATTTCGTTCCATTAATTGACACAATTGGGTGATGCTGTCATGAATTAAATGTTAAATTAAGTGTATCAACAGACGTACCCGACTTCAGGTGAACAATTTCGGCATACAGTTTGACTCAAATCAATGTCAGTTGAGCTTCACTAACCAAGCCAACCGGGCTATGCCCACGAGACATTAATACAATATTTTGACAATTTGTTTCACAGGGCATACAGAAAGGTATGTCGCAAACGGAAACAAATGTCCTGTACAGACCGGTTCTGGACGAATACACATACCATTTCACACCTATCCAATATATATTGACTGTTCACTGACTGGATGCCCTCAAAGTAAAGCAGCAGCAGCTGAGCAAAGATGTGGTGCTGAAAGCAAAGGGTCTGGCTAAACAATTTTTTTAACTGGTTTTCAGAAGGCTACACTATAGTTACATGTCAAGCATATACTAGAGTAAAGGCAGGGTTTCATGCGTCCACTAAAGCTGAACGTCTGTTTTAGTAGGCATAACAGAGGAGTGTCATAATGAAAAAAAGGAGCTTGCATAGAGATACACATCTGAGTAATTCCATTCTATAGTATTCTATTCTACTGCATACTGTTGAGTCAACATGCCAGTATAGGGAATGAAACATCCTCAGGGTATACGATGGATAGATGAAAGGACAAAAAGCACAACAAAAAATGTCACCAGATCATTGGCAGGTGCCATCTATAGATACTTTATTGAAATAAAGTGTGTTTTAACTTGTTTCATAAATCATAAAATGTCCTCTAGTTAACTTTTGTTGTTTACAATATGCAAAAATAACTATTTTACTCTTCGAACAGAAAACACAACAGGACACACAGCAATTAGGCTGTTTCCCACTGATATGTATTTATAAAACAGTATGATGGGAAAACAATTACAAACAAAAGTTTATTTTTTACCCTTTTTCTTTGTTTTGTTCTTCTTGCGGGGACATTTGGACCCTGCATGGTGCTGAAAACGGTTCACATACACATATACTTTCACAGAAACACAGTGCTGCAGCTGGAGATCACTAGCCACATACACTATACCATTGCCTAAAGCCAATCTCTACCTTTGTTTTTCCCCTCTTTAGTTTCTTTCTGCTGAGTTTGCAAATTAGCAGCCACACACACATTTATAAGAATACACACAAATACACACAAACACGCACGCACACACACACACACACACACACACACACACACACACACACACACACACACACACACACACACACACTAGAGTTTAAACTCTCCAGCAGTTGCTGGTTTTTGACTAGAAGAGAAATAAAAAGTTCAGTAAAATTTGGGAAATTTCACAGAAGACAGCAAAACAAAAACAAAAAAACTAACAAAAAAGACTCTATGGTCATACCACTTAAGTGGACCCACATTTAGCATGTCAGCATGGACCTTTCAAGACTATTAAACTCTGGACCAAATGTAATGGCAATCTATTCAATACTTGTGGAGATATTTCGTTCTGGATTAAAGTGTTTGATCGATTAACAGTTGGACCAACCAACCAATCCATCAATTTAATACATAACTTGTTCCTGTTCAGTGTGCATATCTATACATAGTTTAAACAATCTTGCCAATTTTCTCTCTTGCTTTGTCATAGATCGTTGTGGGGAAAAAAGGGACCAAAACTATTTTCATTTTAAACAAGTCAATAGTACCTGTCTAGGGTGTACCTTGCCTACGCCCAATGTCAGCTGGGATCGACTCCAGCCCCCCGCAACCCTAAATAGGATAAGCGGTTTGGATAATGGAATGGAACAAGTCAATAGTTAGAAATTCTGCTTTTCTTTTTCGCGCTCCTCTGTTTGATGCTTGAGGTGGACCAACCTTTCCTGGCTTGTCCAATACAAGCTTCGCTGTTGACTTAGCAGCTCATAGATTCTATAATGTACATTTTCTAGAGGAGGGTTGAATTGTATTTTGAGTAAATGTTAAAAATAATGCACGCCAAGGTAAAGGAAAGACAGCCAGTCGATCCCAGGTGGCGCCAAGAGGCCTGGCTAGTAGTGCGCAAGCATCACTGATTACCATCCAGACCACATCTAAACATCTTTTTATGTTTCTGTCAGCATGTCATGATGTCAGCCCTTACACATGTTGCTGCCTCAACTGTCAGCAGCCTGGAAAAAGAGAGCTGATAAAAGAAAACTGATGGCTTTGGAATGTAAATAGATGGTGGACTGGTGGCATCGATCACAAACCCAGAAAGTGAATGAATGGCTTGTGTATATTAGACAAAAACATACAGACAAAGTTATTTACTTTGTAGGTGTATCAGTTGAGGAGTAACGTATTACTCGTCTTCTTGTACAATTTACTAAAACAAAAGTATGGAATTTAATAATAGACATTGGTGTTCCAGAAATGCACTGAGACTAAAAAGCAAATACTAATGTATATTTGACCAGATATTGTTTCTGTTAGGTATTCACTTAAATCCATCTCTGCCTGATGGAATAAAATATTCCCAAAACTACATAACGTTACTTTGTACTCCAGTTTCTCTCTGAGCTAATTTAAGCTAATTTAAAAAGAGACGTGACAGATAGATCAGTCTGTCTATTTCATCTCCATTTAGTGATGGATTAATGTAGCCGGGCATTAGCTTTACCAAGCATTAGCTTTAAAATGGCTTTATTACAGGCTTGGCTACAGTGATCCGTCACAAAATGGTGAGAAAATGGAAAGAGTATTTCTGTACGTTATGTTTGTTTTTAAATTAGAACCTGTAATCGTGCATTTGCCTTTGTACTTATCTCCGCATCTATATCATTCTCTGTATTGTCATACCCCTCCGCCGACATTTTTACCCAAATATCCAAATCCCTAAATTGAAAACTGAATTCCTACCCAACGAAATAATATCCAAACAGTTTAATATTTGGGTCCTGCCATTATGTGAATTAGCTTAATTCAGGTGGGTAGTTACAATGATATGAGAAAGTGAAACCCTTTAGACTTAATGGGTTTTAGTAGAAGAGGTTGTGTCTGTCCTCATACTCGTGTGTATTGTTGTTTGTGATAGTGATGCTCATGGATTAGGGGATATTTATATTATTATAAGTAATTATAGCGCACAGACTCAGTGGGTTACTTGAGAGTAGCTCTGATTCAAAATATATTTCAGTTAATTATTTTTTCACTCCTAATGTATCACAAATTACAAATCCATTTCCATTGCTCTGGCCAATGCCATAAATATATTTTATCTTCAAGGCTAGAGCCAGCAGCTACTTACATTTTTCTGTGTGTGCAGACGTGTGCATGCATACACATTTGTATTCTTCTCTTTCTGCATACAATTCATTGTAAGGCATCAGAGGTCCTGATTATGCATCTACCTCCGGTTGTTACATAATTGATGTTATGTCACACACACACACACACACACACACACACACACACACACACACACACACACAGAGAGGAAGTAATCTGTTTGCTACATTAAAGCTATTTTTTGTTCCTGCAAAAGTGTGGTGCTCTAAGAATGGCAGTGTTGATGCATTAGATGCCCAGTTGTTTGGTTCACACAGCTTTGGTCACATAGGGCTAATATTTGTTTCCCACTAAAATGTGACATTGCTGCTAATGCATTGGTTGACCGACACAATGTCAGTAGATAATTCATAATGATCACATCAGCAATGCCTCACCCATAGGGATGATACAGCATTTGATAGTCCTGGGATTAACTGGACATTTCCTTTGTCCTTGTGTGAAACTGGGTACTTCTCAGCCAGGTGTGCCAGTTTACTGTCTACAAACTAGAGGGCTTGAGTCTATTTGTATTCTTTACTCATATTGACCCACCTCATATCATCCTAGCAAATTTAGAGCTCCTTCTCTCTGGCCATCGGTTTGTGGCGAACAAAACCATACAGAAATGTTTTTGTACCTGCAGCTATTGCACTACAAAAACAAAGCTAGCAAGAGATGATGCACTTCACCCGTGCATGACACTTTAAGCCCTGGAGTGAGTGTGTGTCTGTGTCAGTGTTAGCGATTCATCATAATTATCTTAGGAGTAGAACTATTTTTACTACTATTGTACTGCTTTTTTTAATGGATTTGTTTTGATGGATTTTGAATCTGTATCGCTGTCATGTCTATATTAACTCAGGAATACTAAATCTGCCGCCTGCATAAATGCCGGATAGTGGAAATCTCTGTTAGTTTGGACCTGAGAGTAGAGTGCTGTAAAGGGACATTTTGAGATAACTATGACTTGTAACATGTATTGAATTGTAACAGCACTACGTCTAAGATAAACACACTCTAAATGTGGAGGTGTGAGGGCGAGGCTTTGCAACCAAAACTGGTCAACCTCTTGTCCTGTCTATGTTGAGTTTACGTGAACTTTTGTGTTTTTGTGGAAACACTCTTACATTCCAAAAGCATGCAAATCAAGTGAACTGGACACTCCAACTTGCCCTTTTGAAAGTGAGTCGATCTGTGTCAATCTCTGTTGGTTCTGTGATTGGCTGGTGACCCGTCCAAGATGTCATGGTGCACTCCATTCAGCGCATACTGAGAGAGGCTGTCTGCTTAATCCTTTGAGACAATCCTTTTCCACTGCAGTGAATTGTTGCAACAGGAGAATCAAAGAATGTAGCTTGAATCCTGAAGCTTTATAAATATTAGCAGTTGGCAACGTTAAAACTTCAAGTAAAATATATATATAAAAGATATGTTAGAAGACATGCTGGTTACACCAAAATAAAACTCGACTTATCAAGCTCTACCTAACATACGTCCCCAGATAAAAAGTAAAAATAGGAAATAAATCAAAGTACGGCGGGGAGAAATATCTTGTGAATAATATCTCTCTTTTCAGACTTTTGAATCTTTGATTTTTTTTGGGGCTATTCTGCTTCATTTGATTGTGAGAGACAGACCGATAAGATAGGTTAGAGAGGCCGGATGACATGCAGCCAAGAGCCCTGTTTCGGACTCTAACCCGGGCCCACTGCAATAAGGACCTTCATGGTACTTGCTCTACCCAGTGATTTTTATCTATTTATTTATTCATTATTGACAGACTGATTGACTCATTGAATGAATTTGAAATTGCCAGAAGGT
The DNA here is from genome assembly GCA_016806645.1 of Ophiodon elongatus. Taxonomy (NCBI): domain Eukaryota; kingdom Metazoa; phylum Chordata; class Actinopteri; order Perciformes; family Hexagrammidae; genus Ophiodon; species Ophiodon elongatus. Next base: position 1,367,623 of record JACSYO010000476.1, on the reverse strand, counting down.
TGCTTTTATTTTGATATCAGTTCTCACCTGCTCTTACCGTAATGCCAAGTAAATACACATACCACTAAACATTGTTATTGCTGGTTTGTCTTTTTTAAACTACACAGTATCTTGTGTTTTGGAAGGAAATTGTTTTGATGGTTGGATTCTAAATTTTACTTTTTTTTTACCAGTTTGTTTAACATTATTCTAAAGTAACTAACCAGCTAAGTGTTACCCTAAATTAATTTTTATTTTGTGATGACCAACTTTTCATCTCCAAATGGGAGATACATTCCAGTTCATACAGCTGGCTAACTTTTTAGATACAGTTCAAGTATTTGTGTGATTAGTCAGATGTCAGAGCCTTGCATAGAATTTAAAATCCTTCTCCTCACCTACAAAGCCTTAATTGGTAAGGCACCATCCTATCTTAAGGAGCTTATGATACCATATTACCCCACTAGAGAGCTGCACTCACTGAATGCGGGGCTACTTGTGGCTCCTAGAGTCTTAAAAAGTAGGATGGGAGCCAGAGCCTTCAGCTATCAAGCTCCTCTTCTGTGGAACCAGCTTCCACTTTCAGTCCAGGGGGCAGACACGGTCACCACATTTAAGAGTAGACTCAAGACTTTCCTCTTTGATAGCGCTTATAGTTAGGGCTGGCTCAGGTTTGCCCTGGTCCAGCCCCTAGATATGCTGCTATAGGCCTAGACTGCCGGGGGACATCTAAGGATACACTGAGCTCCTCTCTCCTCTTCTCTCTCTCCTTCTGTATGAATTCATGTCCCATCAATGCACATTACTAACTCTACTTCTTCCCCGGAGTCTTTGTGCTTAATCGCCTCGCAGGTTTCCACGGATCGTGGTTGCATCTGGACCCTGGTCCTGGTTCCTGGTTCCTGGTTCCTGGTTCCTGGTTCCTGGTTCCTGGTTCCTGGTTCCTGCCGTGACCCTACTGACGCACATCCTTCTCTATTTTCCTTCTGTATGAATTTATGCACCATTAATGCACATTACTAACTCTGCTCCATCGCCGGAGTCTTTGCCTTTGCCTGTGCCTTCTCGCCTCGCAGGTTTCTATGGATCGTGGTTGCATCTGGACCCTGGTCCTGCATCTTGCTGTGGTCCTGCCCGACACCTACTGCTATTATCATTATTTCTAGTTGCATTGCAATTAGTATGGTCAATAAAATTATTGCTTCTATTATCATTACTATTCTACTATGCTCTCATTACATGAATCATTTCTGCCATATGCATTGAATGTGTTGTAACTCTGTTATGCTGTTCATTCTGTACACATGACATCTATTGTACTTCTGTCCATCTTGGGAGAGGGATCCTCCTCTGTTGCTCTCCCTCAGGTTTCTTCCCTTTTTCTCCCATAAAAGGTTTTTTTGGGGGAGTTTTTCCTGAACCGATGAGAGGTCCTGGGACAGAGGATTTTATGTGTACAGATTGTAAAGCCCTCTGAGGCAAATTTGTAATTTGTGATTTTGGGCTATACAAAATAAATTTAATTGAATTGAACTTTGCACGTGTAAATTGATTTTATGTTTAAAAAGCTGTGCTCCCTTTTCACTTTTCAGTTTGTTTGCATGGTAAAATTGTATTATGAATAATTGTGTCCCAAATTCCAGCTCTATGTATTACTTTTCTATCTCTATTCTGTCCTTGTCTTCTCCGTGTTCAACGCTCAGTTTTAATGAGAGCATTTTGTGCACTGGCTATTAGAGTTAAAGGCTGAATTAGTAGGGTTGCCAGAGTTGATGTTGTTGAGTTGATTGCATTTCCAGATCACACTCAGTACAGAGTTAATTAGAGCTCAGGGTTAAATACAAGGTCTGCTCCGGTAGTACTGGACTGCCTGGTATGTGTATAATTTGTGTATAATGTAGCATATATTAATCCAGGGATTTTCATTAAAGAATGCATGCTTTTTTTCAGCTGCGCCCTCGTTGACCTTCATTGTACACACTTTGACCTCTGGGAGCTGCCCTGAAGACTCAATCTTTTAATGTCGGCTGTCTGAAGCAATTTGGCGTTGATTGTCCCGGTCATGGGCACATCAACACTAGTAACTTAGCAAGCCTACGGTTACGTGCCCGTCCATTTAACCTTTAATGGTAACAAAGGCACAGCTATTTTATATATATGTCAAGATAAATAAATAGTGTTATGAAGACTGTTGAATAAAACTTTGCCAAAATTAGCAAAACGTGTTTATTTATGTACTTCAGTGTGATGAGTCACACTCCTTGTTAGATACAAACACACAGCGAGAGTAAGCAGCTTGTTTAGTATTTCTCACTTCCAATTGGTGTGAAAATCAATATGTGGTCAAGTTCAAAAGACACATAATGCCTTCCTCTATGTTTCCTCTTTAATTTGTTTAAAATATATATTTTTAAGAAGAGAGTGCTTCCTGTTCCCATGCAATGTGGCACTGACACTGCCCTTGAACTGCACATTGATGTTGGGTCATCGCCTGCTCTATTTGTGTCTGTGACAGGTTTTGCTTTCTGAGTTGGCGGCATTGACCACTGCTATGGCATATTGCCCTTAAACAAATGTTTTAGTTGGTGACACCAAAACTGAGGGCCCAGTCACACCAGAGTGTCATAGGTAAAATAAATATGCATGTCCTCTTTAGATGGCTGTTGGTGGTAGCTTTGGACTTAGTGACTACATTTGCCAAATTGGCTAATATTGATTGTGGCTAGTTTTGTTCTGGGGAAAATGGATTTGACACGGAAGACTCTATAGGGCAAGTAGCTGAGATGTTCAACTTGCCTGATAGGCGATAACTTACTTGGTAAATGGAAAGCGTAGGCCATCAAAGAATAATGAAAATCAACAGGGATTTAGACAATTATAATTTAATAAAGTAAAAAATGTGCACTCCTCAAAGAAATTGGAATTTTACCTGCTGATCATTGTAAAACACACTTAATTCAAACTTAACAGAAACAAAATAAAAACTAATCAAATTGTCTTCGTTAGTCTTTCCACCGTTCCAACAATCACCAACTCTGCTATCTTTCTACAGAAGTTTGGAATTAGAACAAGACACATAAGTTGAAATGTCAAGACTGAGCCAAGAAATATCTGAAGACAGATTTTTTCAACGGTTTTATGGACTGATGAGGACAATGCTCCATTGCATGCATGGACGTACTCCACTGCGTGGCTAGCCAGTAAAGGTCTTAACGATGAAAGAATAATGACCTGGCCCCCTTTCTCACCTGACCTAAACCCTATTGAGAACTTGTGGGCTCTTCTTAAACGGGAGATCTACGGTGAAGTAAAACAGTCCACCACTCTGAACAGAGTCTGGGAGGCTGTGGTTGCTGCTGTACAACAAGTTGATCGTCAACAGATCAAGAAACTGACAGAAACATTAATGGAAGGCGTATTACTGTTATTGAAAAGAAGGGTGGCTATGTTGGTCACTGATTTTTTTAATTTTCTTTAAATGTCAGAAATGTTTATTTGTAAATTTTTAGTTGTTTGTTATTCTCACTTTAACAAAAGAGAATAAACAAGTGAGATGGGAACATTTTGTTTTTTCATTTAGTTGCATAATAATTCTGCACACAGACATTCTCCTAAGAAAGCCAAAACCTCACTTTTACTTTCTTAAATATTCAGGTTTGAGGTTTATTAAGATTTTGGATTGACCGAGAGCGCTGTAGTTGTTCAATAATAAAATTAATCCTCAAAATTACAACTTGCCTAATAATTGTGCGCACAATGTATTCAAGTTTCTCATTAAAAACTTATTTTTACAAGATAACATTTAAACACATCATGACATTGTTAAAATGTACCTTCAACCAATAAACATTTTTACTTAATAGAGATTGAATGCATCATAATGTTGCTCAATGCAACCTCTGTCAACGGTAGCCGTTAGTCCAGTTATTTAGCCAAGCAGGACTGTGCTGCCCAGCGGCTATAGCAGCTAACATTAAAGCTCTCTTCCTGTCAATTTCAACACACATTTGTTGTTTACAATGTAGCATTCTCAGTAATCTTCAACAAGAAAGCATTATTGCTGATCTCCAAATCACATATTTTTACTGATTATCTGCTGATTCTCTATAAGGATCACATGCATTTTTCATTTGCCTGATCTGACATCAGCATGAGGCAATCCACTTACTCAAACTCAGAGTTTACTTTCCACAAGCAAATGTTAATGTTGAGCCCTGATATAGCAGGTGTTGCTTACAAGGAAGAAGAGAAAGGTTCCATGACAGAGCATATGATACCCCAGCATCACCCTGACCTATTGTATCATAGGGCGTAGAGTTGTATTTGACCCAGTTAGATCAAACTCAGCCTCAGAGGACTGTCCTACCACTGGGAATGAAATTCAACAATAGAGGACCTTCAAGCAGAATTCAACTCAATGGCTGATATTACAAAAGAAAGTGTGCCTAAGGTGAGGGAACATTGATTGTATAATCCACAGAGAAAATTTTCACAAGGGATAAAAAAGTGCTTGCATTTTTCTTCCCAGTTTCAGGTTTAAATTAATTGCACAACAACACAAGCTGGTCTTTTGTGATTGTCATCTCACTGTAGGTTACAAAGCAGAGGTAACAATTCTAGAGCCTTGCTGAAATATGTGTGCACCAACCAGTGTTCACTGGTGTCATATACATCACATCTGGATTGGGGGTGCTGACCTAACAATATTGTTCACTCGAAAACACGGTCTTAAAGGTCTTTCAGGCAGAATTGAAATGACTACTGTGCACTACAATGGGAGCAAATATTGGCCACAGTTGCTGCAGCCTCTCCATTGTGTTTGTTCAATCAGTTTTGGAGAGACATGGTTTGATTGGGGACTATTCGATGAATGTTTTATAAATACCACTGCCTTATCAGGTTGTGCTTGCTTTTATTCTGTACACGATTTAAAAAAAAAATATTATCTAATTGGTTGGTTGAGGGAAGGTGGTCCGGTTGGTCAGCAAGATGCTTCTGTAGTTATTGTATAATTTAGTAGAATGGATGCCTTGAAAGGTAGAATGTTTTCTGTTTCTCTGTAGCTTTACTGTTAGACTTATCCCTGACAAATACAACATTAGCAATGTGTCCAAAAGGAACTTACAAAAACACGGCTTCAATGTCTTCAAAGTTGATGCTGTTAAACACAATAATCCTATTGTTATTCTAATAACCTGATACCTTCTTGTTTTGGAATTGTAAATTGCTTCATGTTTAATAATCCTAATTTACTCCAATTTTATTATTTTCTCTTTTGAAATGGTTTTGTAAATGAGGTTTTGGCAAACCAAGTTGAAATTGATGAACCAAGGATCCCTTTGTAATCCGTATCTGTAAAATGTGTTTTGACACTAGACTTGATGATTACTATGTCCTACATTTGATATGCTTATGCTTATGGTTTAGTTTCCTTTTGATAAGGCATGCACTGCAGTAGCAATGCATTCTCTCGTAAAACATTTATTGTGATGCCCAGATTTTGTCTTCTGCCCATCTACGTGTGATATATTACTTATTCTCTCCCCAAGTATTTAAATACAAATATATTCATTTATTTCCTATTCATTTGATCAATCATTTATGTTTTTATGCAAATACACTTTATAGATGGCAATAACAAAGTAAAACGATAACATTTATAATTTTATAACAGTTGTACACACTTTGTATTGTACCTTGTCAAAGTGTGCCATTTTACTACTGTCTGTTGTATCCATTATCTTGTCTTCCATTTGTACCTATTTTTTTGAGGATCCAAAACATTTCTGTAAGTTGTCACGCATGAAACCCTCGTTTTCATTTCACAACTGTTTGTCATTTTAAAACTTTGGTAGACCAGGTTGTCATGAACGCATTCTGTTTAGCAGTGTGTTGAGGCCATTTTCATCTTTAGATAAGGGAAGAGTGTCTGCTCCACTGGTTGCACTGTCTATCAGATTTGACACGATGTTTACCAGCTGACAATAGACACAGTAGGCCAGATCATTGCATTATTTGGCTTTCTCCTAAGGTGAACCTGTGAAAGACGGCTCGACAGACCAAGGCAATCTTTTTTTTGGCGCTCTGAACCAGTCAGTAGGTTTGTGAGCTCTACACTATGAATGTCATCTTCGGGTGCTCAGTACATTTTTTTCTTTTTTTTCCTTTGGGTATGTCAAAGACGAGCTGTTTAACTTTTCATATATGTAGTTTACTTGTTAGAACTTATGGTTTTGTTTCCTTTTGATAAGGTGTGCACTGCCGTAGCAATGCTCGTAAAACATTTATTGTGATGCCCAGGTTTTTTCTTCTCCCCATCTACGTGTGATATATTACTTATTCTCACCCCACGTGATCTCTCTAAAAAATATGAGTTTTGAACATACTCTGGAGAGTCACTACCTTGTCTTAATTGTGGTGGAGCAGGTGGAAGATGGTGGTTGGCCAACAGCTGGTATACCACAGAGATGTTTAAAAGGCAGACAAGTAGCAGACGCAATCCCCTAGCTACCATATAGTGGGACCTGGGTCTTTCTCTGTCAAGGACCGGGTGGTAACTGTCTAAGGACCGGTCAAGGATGTCAGACACTGGAACAAACTATATATCCCAGTTATTCAGACCTGTGTTGAAGAAAAAATTATGACATGGAGTTGGCCAGAGTAGTGTGGAAGCCTCTAGGTATAACCTGCAACTAGAGTTCTCTACAGGTGGAGCCAGGTCCTGTGGTATGATCATAAGTCGCTGTGGGTGTAATACCTGAGAATATTTGAGTGGACCCTCTATCAGCTCCACTGATAGTGATCACTATATTTTCACTGCATTTTGAATGAGTCAAATAATGCTTGGGTCTATTTGGACTGGGTCTGACTGTCCTCTGTTCTCTTTACTTTTGGCTCTTACCTGCAAGTACCTCTTTGTCAGTGACTGAATAGTTGAACAGATGATTATTAAACCTATTAGAAAAGAAGCTCAAATGAAAACTCAAAGAGGTCCAGTTTAGAAAATGTCCTCCCAGGAAGGTCTGAAAATCATTTTTATATTGCGTCCTATAGCCTACCCCTATGTCTGTGATAAAATTAACAACATGCATGTCCATATTATTTCAACAATATGTATTGTCATTCATTTTTCACGTAGGATACTAGTAACATATAGCCACAATTAACTTGTATAAAAACAAATAGCTATCTTTACCATACATGGAATTAGTCCTAGCACAGTGAAATTACAATACATTTTAAGTAAGAGGAAACCTGAATCATTTGAATAAAATCTTGCTCTTTGCATGTTTTTTAGAAAACATGCAAATAGCTTTTACCAGATCCCTCTCTCTTAATATGAAAATCCTTTTCTACTTCCTTTGCCTTGTGAAATAAATGGGTCTGCGACAGCCCTGCCATTAGTCAGTGCCTTGACTTGACAGCGAAGTTAGAAAATGGTCTCAGACACAGTAGTTAGCCTGAAAGTAGCAGGTCAGTTGCTTCATGCTGTCATCTCTCTCCCATCTCTCCTACGCTGCTGTTGACATCCCATCACAGTGACGCTGGTCATTTGGGTGTTGAGACGACCTGAAGTACAACTGTGTCTTGCATATACATGACATTGCATCCTATATTAAAACTTGTCACAGTAACAGGGCTTGAATATTTAATAACCTAAGCCCCCCATGTCTATAGGACATAATTACAGGTACACACAAACGCACACACACTTAATTACACCCTCAAACATGAGTACATGCACACGAGGGAGAGAGAACATCCAATTACACATTTCACACACAAAAACTCAGGAATGCACAGAGAAAACAACCACTCCGAACCCAGATGGCCTTTTTCTTCCTACTTTCCCCTGCCCTCATTAAATATCAAGTATCTCAGGGAGAATTAACACACGAGGACTCACACACAGCCTCTCTCTATGTCTCTCTCTGTCTCTCTCTGTCTTTTTCTCTTTCTTATACATGTCATCAAGAATTACCTCTGTTACACACTTCCACACAGAAGCACAGATTTGTCATGGCTAGTGCAGACATCTCAGTCCCTTAACATATGTACAAGCACACCCACACACATGCATAGTGTAACTGTGGCTTCCTATTAGTAAGTCTCAGAACTGCAGCTCAATGCTCTGTCGTTCCTTGTTTTCCTTAGCAGAATGCTTGTGAAATGTTCAGCCTGGTTTCAACGTAATTACACATGCAATCATGTGAAGAGTGTAAAAAGCCTGAATTAAATGACTCCAGGAGGCCCTAGAAACCACACCCTGATGTTTTGACTGTGTCTTTGAAATCTGAACAGTGGAAATTCAGCTGTTAGCAATTATAAAGACTTAAATCTGAATATTAATTATTTCAGGGATTTGTGATATCTGAGCAGCTCAGTGGGCATGAGAAGACCGGTGAAATGGCCTCTTTGAAACAGCAGAGATAATGAGGTCTGAAATTCCCTGTTTCTGATGTATTAGCCGACTATCACAAGCTGGTCTCATAAACCCTGTATGAACATTTAAATATGAAACTGATAACACCAAAGTGCTTTAGAGGACAGTTAGAGAGGTGTGGTTGCTGCACATTAAAAAGCTGCACACTTACTCATAACTGCAAGAATATTGGGACTCATTGAAGACATTTTTGTTCACACAGATTTAATCTTACTTGGGAGTACAATATTCTCAAATTAAAAACATTGATGGGTTTCAAAAATGTTATCCAATTTCCAAAAATGTTCTAATATTTCACACACAATCATATTATTGTTTATGAGTTTAGTGCATGAACTATATCAAACACACTAATGTCAGGGAATTCCGAACCAGTTTAAATATTTTTATTATTACTATTTTAAGTATTTTCAGTAATTTCCATGAGAGTATTTATAAGTGTAATTCAACAAGATTAAGAGTCTACAGCCACACTAGCGACTTTAATGTGCTAATTATCACCAAACACAAAGTATTGTGTAATTTGTACCTGATGGAGGCCCTAGATTAAAAGTTAAGGGATCACCAATGTGGTTGGAATTCATTCTGAAGGGGATATGATTGTCTGTACTAAATTTCACGGCAATTAATCCGATAGTAGAGATTTTTTCAGTCTGTACCAAAGTGGTGACTGACAGACCGACATTGTCATCCGTTGCCGCTATTTTGGGGCACAATTAAATACAATGCTTTCTAGCTCAGGTACAATTTGAGTTTCTAAATACCCTGACGGCTATTCAGATGATGCTTGTTCTCTAGAGTGTCCCTGTGTTAATGACAGACTTTCTGGATCCAGTTTAAGTCAAATCCTGAATCACAAAGATGTTAATGTGGATCAGAACAACACGCTAGGTTTCTTTTCTTTTTTTCTCTTACTCATTGTTCATAACCAATTGACCCTCCACTAAGCCCCGGCCCCCGCTGCTATGTCGTCAAGCTGTCAGAGCTACCATGGAGCCCACAATGTTACTAACTGCATTGCCTGAATAATCAGTGTAAAAAGTGAACCACCACATCACCTGGTGATCGAGAGAGAAGACAATGAAGTTACGGAACAACACTGTTCCTGTAAAGCCTGTCGGTCTTTATTTAACGTTCATTGAATAACAATCATGAAAAGCAAAAACAGCATGTGTTTACACTGAGTTTACCTTCAGTAGCATGCGTGGTAATGATATGCAAACATCCTTTGCTAATGTTGGCTTCACAGGTTTTTACGTAGAAAAGTAAAGATTTAGAAATTCTGTATATCTATTCTAATCACTACACAACGTTTAAACATGAGGATCACGAAATCCACAAAGCCAGTCTTAAAATAAAAAAAAAACTGAAACTATGGAGCAGAGCCGGATAGTTATCGGACCCTGGTCAAATCTGGCCAGCTAGCTATTTTGCGTTCGAGGGTGGGACTTAGCGAAAGGTTAATGACAAGTGACAAAATAAGGCTTATTATTTTTTCACAACAAACCTAGAACCTACTGTATGATATGAAACCAGTCTTGTTCATCTTTCAAAACTCTGATTAAATGGTTGATGCCTAACACTCCAACGATCATTATAGTGTTCCCTGGACATTCACATATTTGTTCTACTGTCGACTGTACAGTATCGAGATTTTATAGTTTTGGGCATCACTTACAGATAATCATCTTAAAGCAGAAATCCCCACTTAATTCCAACATGTGGCAGTACAAAATACAGTGTGTACTCATTATAGGTTTACTGCACCAAACTGTGCACAATACACAATTAAAAACACCACCCACTGTTTCAGTGTGGATAAAAGACAGCACACTTATTGTACTGCATGTATTAGATGAGGTTTCTGGAACTGCTACCTCCATGACCGTTACTATGCCAACTCTTCATTTTAGGCCAGAATAACAATATGGGGGCATTGGAGAGCTCACTACCAGTTTAGACATAATCATCCTGCCAGTTTTTCCTCACACTTGGCACCCAGTAGAGGAGCAGCTCTAATAGCTACTCAAAAAATGCAGTGCTGATTGGTCATGCAGTGTCTTAATATTCAGCTATGTTGCTTAAAAGTGGCAGGGATTTTAAAAACTTGATGTGGCGATCAGAGTAAATCAGATCTAAGTCTTGACAGCTGAAGAGAGTATCTCATGCTCAGTGTTCTGTGTTTGACTGATATGTTTCCGTGAAAAACCCACTTGACACTGAGACTCTCCATCAGAGTCTGTTACATTGGATCGTTGTCATCAAATGTGACAATTTTCATGGATGTTTGAAATGGGGAAAACACGATTTTACACACAGTAGAAGTCCATGGCTGTGAGAGGCCGGCATTAAATGGGCACCAGACAGCTAAGTATAGCAAAATGATAAATATTGATACAGATGTCAGTGTGAGGACAGCTTGGGAGCAATATGTTATTACATGTGCTCAGACGATCAGGGTGGCATACCTAAAGATGTTGCATTATGGACAGAACTGCTGCTTTCTTTGTTGTTTCTGTTGTGGGATTGTTCATCATATAGAACTGATCATAAGGGAACTTTCACTGCAACTGTGCAAGGTATTGAATCAGAAACAGAGCTCTCCGTGGCACTGTGAAATGCAACACCTCTTTGGATTTATTCATCTATATATCTGCCTTAAGCTTTCTGTCTTTCCCTTTAAAAGCATTATGAAATTCCACTGTACTGTATGGCAAATTAAACTAAACTGACATTTTTGTCTAATATTGGCCATATCAGACACTGACCTGTCATGTTGTCCACCACCAACGTTGTGGAGGTTTTTCCATTTCCAACATTTATGTTTTTATCTTCTTTTGAGCAGTCATTTTATTACTTAAATGTCTAGTTTTACGGTCCTATCAAGGAAAACAAATATAAGGGAGAACACTCTCTGCTGGTGCATAGTTATGTCTACTGTCGGCTAGTTATGGTATGTTCACACCAAATACGAAGTGCATATCTGCTGTGTGTATCCCGTGGGAGTTTGACCAGGGGATGAATTGTGTTTATTCACGTCACTTGCGCTAGATGCGCCAGAGAAAAGGGTGACTAACCTCCATGTAGATGCCAACAATGTTCAACCTTGGACAAAATAACCCCTATTTTTGTATTTTTGCTTTGTACATGTTGTGGCAGTCCTGATGTGTCGAACGTCTTCCTGTCTGGTTTCATGACATCATTTAAAGGTGTTCTGTGAATTTCACAAGCTGTATTCACTGTATCTAGCAAGCCAATTGTCGGCTGGTTTACTACAGCGGGATGTACCCGAAACAAACGGAATTTTCAATCATTTAATCGCAATAAACAGACATAAAGGATGCTGAAATAACTGCATAATGTGCAGGTACAAAGTTGAAATAGAATGCTAACATTGTACCTGCTCCATCAACCCTCAAAATGATTTAATCCAGCCATGAATATGACACAATGTGCTCCTTTTCCGCTGCACTGCTCACCTCAAAGTGATGCTGTAACTGCTGTGATCATTTGCTGCTGGTACTTGCTGCTTTAGCATTTCTGAAGGCTCACCTGTATAACAACACCTGTGGGGTCTGAAGAGTATTATTATAAATTTAAGACTATGTAATTATTAATAAAATGCATTCAGTATAATACTCCATTGCACCGCTATAATTTTGAAACTACGTAATTAATAAAGAAATGCTTTCAGGATAATACTCCATTGCACCGCTATGATTTTGAAACTATGTAAATGTTTTCAGGATAATACTTCACTGTACCGCCATAAATTTGGCGCACCGAACTTTGCTCGTATCGCTAGGAGGGACGCTGCTGTGTGCTGGCTGTGCACCAATGGATATTACTTACTTTTTTCAGCCAATGGGATGAATTCACACCTTTTCTGTTTCTATATATTTCTGTGTGCGTGTTTTACTTTATTAAATACGCTTTATTATAACTGTCGATCCAAGACGTCCTTTGTTCATCCTGAGCTTCTTCAGAAAACTCAACAATTGGTGACCTTGACGTGATAAGAACAGCGGACGAACAAAGGTGTGGACATTTTGCCCGGCGGACGATCCGTTTTTTTGAACCAACAGCTGGTGATCGCCGACAAGCGAAAAACGAAACGGGGCAGATGGGGATGTAAACACGATCAGCCATTTTGACCACGGACCCCAGACGAACAGTTTTTTTTTGCCCACATGGTACCATCATGAGAGGTAACTCAGATACCTGTTGTTTTAAACCAAATTCTGTGTAGTTAGTCATAGGACACTTAGGTGTGGGCTGAGAAAGGCGATTGTTTGTGGTAAACTAAATTTTAGCGGCATCTGTGATAGGGAGTACATTGTGTGGAGTTTGAAAGGATGTTTTTTTGTATGAGTGTGTGCGGTAGCGATATTCAACTGGTCAGTCATAGAAGGTGTGTATGAAACCCTATAGAAGTAGGTACCAGGACGTCTGGGTTTATAAAGCACAGTGCTGATATCCTTAACAGAGCTAAGTCCACATGGCCTGCTGGGGCCAAAGAAGTCGCCGGCAGTGAGGAAAGGGAAGAATTACGTGGTTTGGCGGCGGCCGATCATTATCCCCATAACTTTCCTTAGGCTCTGTTAGGGAGCACAATAAAATTAAGTTTGGAAAAGACGCCGGTAAAACCGCCAGATACCGAGATTACAATTTGTGAAGGAAAGACAAAGGTCGGCCACAGTCAGGTAGGCCAGAGACCTAAATTAGCGGGACAATTTAAAGTGCAGGGAAATAAGGCCTGAGCTGCGGCAAGAGAGCCACTCATTTATTACGATTGGGAGGACGACGCTAGGATAGCTAGATAACAAAATTATCGGAATAAATTTACAGTAAAGAAAAGATCAGTTGAAAAGTACGTTACGAGTGTGTTGTTGTGAGTCTTATATGTTTTTAAAATTGTAAAAGCACTTAGGAATAGAACAGAGTGAGGCCGGATTCTGAATTGTGGTTTGAGGCCTAATTTTGAAGTTCCCTCCAAAATCTAAGAACAAAGAAAGAGTTAGCCATTGATTGGGGGTGGGGAATACAGGCCATGTGGGTGGAATATACAAAATGGCGGCCGGAAGTGAATAAAAAATAAATAAAAAATACTGCCAACTAGTGGTAGAGTGGAGCATTGACCGAGAGTTTAACCAAGATACATACGGTTATTAGGCTCTGGTATTCTTTCCCGCTACCATTTGTATTAACATTGTTTGGCATATTGGACTATTGTTTCATAAGGTTATTAAGCTCTGTCATTGTTTCCCCGCCGGTGTTTTTATTAACATTGGTTTGGCATATTGTTCTATTGTGGCATTTTAAACATACGTTTAATACGCTAGGTGATTACGCTCTGTGATTATTGTTCCCTGCCAGCGGTTTTATCCACATTGTTTTGATATATTGTCTTATTGTTGCATTTTAAGATTGGTGTTTTTTCCTACCTACATTTTAACATTGTCTTAACACATTTTTCCCATTTTAAGGCATTTTAACATTGTTTTGATACATTTGTAGGACTTCTTTAACATTTGTTTAACACGTTTCCCATTTTATGACATTTTAACATTGTTTTGACACATTTTTAGGAATCTTTAACATTGTTTTTAACATCTTTTAACACACACTTTAGTACGCTTTGTGATTAGTGTTTGCACCACACCTACACATACACATACACACATCTGCACACCCTAGGCACATCTGTAAGCACATTGTCAGACCCCAAGATGACTACCCCTACAACCCCCTCTGCATGGATTGAGGTACTATGCAAGAAGATCGATGATGTCACCACGCCCCACGACAGAAAGAAGGGAGAGAAGGTTTAGCGGGAGGTTAAGATGGGGTTGAATGAGGCGAGGAGACGCAAGACTGATATGGAGAGAGAGAAATGTGAAAATGAAAGATCAAATAACTTGTCTCCACATGTGAATTTTCTTGAGAGACAGAACGACAAGAGAATAATCAGAAATGGACAACAGCCAGTGCCCGGTCTGGAATCTCCCTCTTCTCCCTATCAGTTTTTTCCCCAGCCACAACAAAATGCGTGCAACTCCTGTGGCTCCGCCGCCGGCCTCCATCACACTCCTACAAGGGCCTCGGCGGCCTCAGAAAACTCAACATGTCTGAGTCAAAGTTCCTCTGTGCTGCACTTGTGTCTTTTAGAGGCTATAAACACTATGTAAATATTTTGCATTTATGTAACAATTTACAAACCTGCCTGACTGACGTTTACTAGGCTCTGGTCAACATGGCTAAAGCTCCTTTTCCTCCACAGCTATGGCAGGTTTGAAATGTTATCCCCTCTCTCTCTCTCTTCCTCTTTCTCTCTCTTTAACTTGTCTCATTAATGTGTGAAGCAACCCCCAGGTGTTGTCCCCCTATCACACTTTGCCTTGTTATCTCTTTTCTTAATTGACTTGTGCTCGTTATCTCCTCTTTATTGAGGACATCTAAACCAGTGTTTAACGAGGAGAGGAAGAAAGAACAGAGGAGAGGTGTTAAGGGTAGGACCTATGACATCGCAGCTCCCTGGGGGGCAGGGTTCAGAAGTTCTCTCTCTCTCTCACTCACTCACACGTGCACACACACACACACACACACACACACACACACACACACAAAATGCTATAGTAGATTTGAGCAGTACAAAGAGAGAAACATCTACATATGCAAAGACACCTGTGTTTGATGTTCACAAGCACACGCAGAGTGACACATAGTGACACGGACACACTCATTATGCATGGGTCAAGTCAGAGCTCTGCATGTCAAAGGTACGAAACAAGAGGTCACACTCAGAGAGACCGAATGAGAGCAGAGATTAGAAGCCAAATAAAAGGAATAAATATGGTGGAATAAATGGGGTAGAAGATAAAAAACGGAAGAGGCTGTTGTGGAGAAAGAGACTGAATGCTAAATGGGAGACAGAGAGCAGGATCATGAATTAATTAGAACATTTATATAAACAAGAAGACTAAAGTGTGCCACAATTAGCCACATGGCAGCTGTTTTAGATTAGCCACATAATGACAGCTCCAGTCGCAAGCTGTAACGTAAATCAAAGTGGCTGGTCTTTACGAGGCAGAGCAGTGAGCTTGGCATGTTTTTATTTTTATTTTTTTTTATTCTCTAATGGTAATCAATCACTATTAATGTGATTAGGTACAATTCAGCTGCAGGTGTGTGTACACAGGGAGTGTGAAATAAATAAATAATAAAAAATAAAAAAACTCGAGCGAAAGGAATTTGACAAGAATTCAAAGTAAATGCCACCAAAAACTTATCACATGAAGTGTAAACATGATGAGTCAGGATCTACTTCTCCTGCTGCCATCATATTGATGGTATTTTGTTAAAAGATAAAAAGTACATCTCATAGTCATGTGAAAACCAACAAAAATCATAATTACTTCCCAAATTGCAATCTTAGATCCAAAACTCCCGTATAGTCGCGTCCCGCGGTGTGTTGTGTATGTGCGTGGACACGTGAATGTGAGTGTGATAAGTACTGTATTTCTTTGATTGTCCCCCCTCTAACACTGTGCTCCACGGCAATCACTTTCACAGCTCAGCTGGCATCTGATTATCTCCCTCTCGCACACAGAAATACAAATACCGAAATACTCACTGATACACACACTGCATTATTTGCATACCGCTTCCATCTTGAAATTGTTATTTTGGTAATCAGACAGACCGAGAGGAAACATAATTACGGAACTGGATCCACTTAGCAGCAGTGAAGCTTTGTGGGTGTTTGTGTGCATGCATGTGTGTAAGTGATAAGTGCCATGTTTCTTCTTCAAAATTGTGTAGCAGAAAATGTCAGAATGCACTGAGTGAACAAAAATCTGGGCTCACTTTGTATGATAACCTCTAAAAATACAATGTTAAGCCAGTCAATTTTCACAGGTTTCACTGTGGACTTAGTTTGAAGAAACTGCATTCTTCAACGAAACACAGCGGGAGTTGGAGATAATAAAGGTTTCAGGCCGTGAAGACTGGATACATAGTCGGATCAGTCTGAGGGATGCTGATTTACCTTGTATGCTTTCAACAGTTACTCTGTAACTCTGCTCTGTCTTTAAATTATGATATTTATTATTTAGGGTTTATGAAACTTTGTACGACAGTTTCCAATGAAATTCAGAGTGGGTGAGCATCAAACACTTACTGTTCGGAGCTCTGTGAACTGTAAGAGTTATGTTTGGTACTATAGATTTTCCCTCGGCATGAGTTACTTATCCCACTCGCACCTTCATGCGGCATATCATTTTTCCTAACATTTAATTTCCTAGAAATCTGGTCTTGAATACATGGCACGGTTGCAGTCAAATATCATCTAATTTTCCCATGTAGTGTTTAAGCATTATAACTTCTTTTGGCCATGACTCAGTAACTTTAAATCTGATTAATTGGGAACTTTGCATAATGCACTCTTGTTAAAATGCCAATGGGAGGCCTTGAGCCAGGCTCAGACTAGAGAGGTTTTAAAATCCTTACTGATTTAAAAAATTGGACACATAAGGAGAATCTTCCCAGATGTTCTTATCTCTAATCTCAAACATGGAGACTACAAGATCTGAAAATAATGGCGCAAGTATGCTCATCATCCATACTTGTCAATGATTATTGACTTGGCTTTAGAATTGAGAGAATTGTAGGGTTTGGCCGCTGAACCTTTTAAACAAACTTCCTCCGGATTGAGGAGTGATGACCCTTGAGTTGGGTAATGCCACAAAAGGATAGGACCTGCTCATAAAATGACTTCACCGATACCCAAGTTCACTCCAAACAAAATTGAAAAGTTGGCAGCTCTGTAAATTACAAAAAAACAGAGTTTGATAGGGCACCTTTTACAATAAAGAAGCTTTTTATTCTCACCTTATTTATCATGAAAAGTCACTCGGAGCATCACTTTGCGAATATGCCGAGTTAACAGCGTTTGCACTCTGCCTTGGGGATGAACAGTGTGTCGGCTCATCCAGATGATCTCCACATTGTTTCTACGTTCAAGGCTTGCTAAAAGCCCATACAATGGCAATGAAAACCTTGCAGGCCTAGCAGGGTCAAGAGTTTCCCATGGATGTCTTTCTGAGAGTGGTACCATTGGACAAATGTTTATTTGGATAAAATTATTTTCTTCTTCTCTTTAGTTTACTGTTAGCATGCATAAATGTTACATTACCTCCATCTACTGGAGAGCAGTGGATCGTGTCTTGAGATTGTTGTGTGAGATACGTCTCGCTAAAACCGCCTAAAAAGGATCCATCCAAATCCATTTAGATTAACAAGCACATTTCCCTTTTAAACGTAGTTAACTTTTTAAAAAATAATGTAAGGATAGTGGATGCTTTTGTTCATTTACAAATGATGATATACGAATTGTAAATTAGATGCACAGATACTTATTTACAGTTACAAATCACACTGCATCTATTTGTACGTTTTGTTTTACGAGTTACATAACTTGACATTTGTTTGAGACAGTTTCAACTCCATACTTAACTTTCCTGAGTGGTAGTTTCTCATGGTTTGTTCTCTCTCAAGGTAAATGTTTGCCTCACTTCACAGACACTTTCAGTAATAAATAGGAAAGTATGAGAGGTAATGCTCAGCTATGTATGCACACAACAATGCAAACCACACACACACACATACACACACACACACACACACACACACGAATGATGCAGCAGATACTATAATTGATAAACAGGTAGCGAATAAAATGCTTCATGTTACACACCCTGGAACACCCACACACACACACACACACACACACACACACACACACACACACACACACACATAATTACACACACACATTTCATCTCAAAGTGTGTGGTGTTATGGCTGGTTATTTGCTTTCAGTGACAGAGAGGATGGCCCAATTGCCATCTCGTCCCCCCCCATCTCACACCTCCTCCCCTCTCTCCTCCTCTTGTTTCCTCCTCTCCTCTCCTCTCCTCTCCTCTCCTCCCCTCTCCTCTCCTCTCCTCTCCTCTCCTCCCATCTCCTCCCCTCTCCTCTCATCTCCTCTCCTCGATTTTGACAAGGCAGCAACAATATCTGTCATGTATCCCATTGACCATTTGATAAATTGGTCTGTCTTGTCCTACCTCTCTCTCCCTCTCTGGGAGTTTATCCCATCACCCCGCTCCTTCGCTCTGCATCTCCGGGCCATTCGTTGAATAATTCAGTATATCTATCATACAACCATTTGGTAAATATTGCTATCTTTATGTCATTCACTGAATGATTCCCACAATATCCATTGGCCAATACAACCTCATAATGATCTCCTTTCCTTTCATTTCTTCCCCTCTCGCTCTCTCTCTCTCTCTCTCTCTCTCTCTCTCTCTCTCTCCCTCTCCCTCTCTCTCTCTCCCTGCGCTTCCCTCTCCAGCCCTCTCTCTGCTGCTCACCAAATAATTTCCACTACCTCTCTGCCTGCTGTTTGTTGTTTAATAATCATGTATCAACGATGTGCGTGTATGACCATAAACAATTTTCTGCAGTGGTGATGTGAAAATATATTACAGCATTGAGTGAGTGTTTGTGTGTGTGTGTGTGTGTGTGTGTGTGTGTGTGTGTGTGTGTGTGTGTGTGTGTGTGTGTGTGTTTGTTTGTGTCAGAGAGCGAGAGGAGATAGGGCTCACTATTTATTTTGTGGAGCGCTGACTGAAGGCTGACTAGGAGCGATTGTGTCCAGAGGGTTGTGTTTGTGTGAATGTGTAAATG
Source organism: Ophiodon elongatus (assembly GCA_016806645.1). Taxonomy (NCBI): domain Eukaryota; kingdom Metazoa; phylum Chordata; class Actinopteri; order Perciformes; family Hexagrammidae; genus Ophiodon; species Ophiodon elongatus. Next base: position 1,348,452 of record JACSYO010000476.1, on the reverse strand, counting down.
TGTGTGTTTGCATCTGCCAGTATTTGATCATAATGTTTGACAAAAACTGTGCAGTATTATGGCCTGTGTTTGAATTGCAGATTGGATTTGTTCTGAGTTCGAGCGAAATAAATGCAACACCGACCTTTTTAGAATTTACCCGTGTCTTTTAGCTGAATCAAATATCAGATTCTGGTCGACTATGGACAGTCATTTGATACAAAATAGGCCATTTTCTCTCAGTGATGTGTTAAACAATGTTGTTACAGGTCCAATTCAGCACTGCGGGAGTACAATGTTGTGAAATACTGTCACCGTGGTGCTGGCGTTGTTTATTTTCTGATTTCTTTTCATTATGGCTTTTAGTTGCGTTGCACACAAATGATATGTAAAAGTTGTTTTTCACTTTCCACTCTCTTCAACCCTGTGTAAATCCGCACCGACTGAAAATAGGATGACAAAATACAATATTACAAACATTATCGTCATCAGTATTTATTTTAATTATATTATGTAGTATTGCCATTCGTTTATCATTATGTTGAAACAGCATCATTACCATTGGCAACAATGTCAATCATAAAATACAACAGCATCATTACTGTTTCGCCTGCAGCATGCAGAATAAAATGAACAACTCAAAACTGCACATTCAACACATTGCAAGTCAGAACACAAAGCTAACATGAGGGAATCATATAAACAAACACAGCAATACAGGCAAGACAACACAGAGTGCAGTAAGTCAGTAATGTACAATAGAAGTTTTTATAGATTTTGTTGATGCTTAATGAAGTATTTACATTCTGAGTGGTTTCAATCTGATCCCACGGCCCTGATAATATATCTGGAACCTTTCCAATAAGACATAATCATAAAGTTGTATTTATATTTATAGATCAAAGCCCGGGGTCACCCTCCAACTTAAAAAAAAAAAGAAAGGATTGTGCCTCAGGGATCATATCATCCCGAGACATCATCATGTGGACTATATATTGCTTTGAGACCCACTGACAATACACATGGAAAACCACTTTAAAACACACAGATACCATATTCCTTCAGCTCTGTCTATTCTCTCCATCATTTTTATTCTGTTGTCCTGTTGATTATTTGGACCATAATGTATCATAAACTATTGAAAAATGCCAATCATAAGCTAAGGTGACATCTTCAAATTGCTTGTTTTGTCTGATCAACAGTCTAAAACACAAAGATATTTGATGCACAATGATATAAAACAGAGGACAAACAATTCTCACATTTAAGGAACTGGAACCAGCTAATGTTGGGCCTTTTTGCTTTATTAATGACGAAAACTATAAATTGGTTATAGCAATTAACTAAAGTAATTGAGTAATTATTGTATCTATCTATCCATGCTGTATCTACATGTTAATCTATTCATAGTATCTTTCCATCAATCTACATTTATTCTAAACGTCTTGGTAAACACTCATTTTGGTTGGTCCTTATTACATGTGACATATTCTTGGGGTCCAACAGCAAACATGCATATGTACTTTTGACATGATACACCCACAGAAAATCTGCTCAGACATATTTTGACCGGTTCATGTGTTCAAACTGTCAATGTTATTCCTCGGGGAACCGCAGCATGACTAAAATATGAAAATGCAGAAGTTGTCAACAGTGCAGAGACGAGTGTTTAAACATTCGCCCCACATATGTAAAATTATGAGATTGAATGCGAAGTAACCTTTACAAGTCTGTCATGTGGAATAGACTTGTCTATGTGTGGTCATGTTGTGTGTACGCGTGAGTAATTTATATGCAATATGGAACCATCATGCACTGCTGACAAGCGTTTCTCATGGGATATGCTCGGTGCATCAATCCCAATGTTCTAGTGCTATTCTCTCCTGCATTTATTTCTGTGTGAGTGAGCGAGTTTGTGAATATATTGGTAATGTCGAGAAGCCTCAGTGGAATGCAAACAAGCCAAAATATCTGTGCAGGAATCATATCAAACTGTCTGGATGTTTTAAATGTGTGCAGAGACATGCAGGCTTTGCAGCAGAAATCTAATGTGTCTCCCATAGACTAAATAAGAAGTGGACGTAGACAACGTACCATCACCCAAAGGTTTGTGGTCTGTCTTTTTAGCTTTTTTTCCTTGAGTTCACCATTTTGCCTGTCACCATCTTGTTCTATTGCAACCAGAAGTGACACGAGAGGGTGGAGCTAAGTACAACCGGAAGCTGAATAAGACATTTTTGGTCGACCAAAACGGTTGTAATTAACTTTCATGAAGTGAAAACACATTGTGAAAGTGTTCAAATTGTAAGATGAAAAAACACGGACAGCTCCCGGACCGAACATGCCGTGGTAGCAACCTGTCAATCAAAAGGTAGACCCGCTATATAGTATACCCTGCTTTATGGTTTATTTTACTCTAAATAGGACCATCATTTACTAATGGTCATGCTCTATTGAAGAACACTTGAAACTAGCCATTGAGACCACTAATTCATATTTACAATTTTTACTGAGGTAATAAATCAAATGAGAGGTAGAGTCATTTTCTCATAGACTTCTATACAACCAGATCTCTTTTAGCAACCGGAGGAGTCGCCCCCTGTTGGCTTTTAGAAAGAATACAAGTTTAAGACACTTCCGCATGGGCTTCACTTTTCAGAACCGGAGGTTGCAGCCTGGTGTCTTCGCAGGTCAACACCCACCTTGGGTACTTACCATGTTAAGAGTTTCCAAACTGGTGTCTCTGTCTTTCATTAAAAGCATGACAGTTAGGTGTCGAGAGGTGTATCATTATGGACTGCTGAGAATGGAGTTGAGTGTGGATTCACAAATGAGTTCAGATTCTGTATAGTCCCGCTCTGCACAGACAAAGCCAACAACGAAGAACTAAACCAGTGGAACCTTTGAATAAGGACACGCTCATTTCATGGCAGTGTCAAAGTTCAAGTTTTCTCTCGACCGCTTTTCTTGGAAATGACATTCATCAAATTCTCAATAGTTTTCTGATGTATTTTATTCAGTTTGTAAAACATTCATTCAAAAATACGAGAGTCCACATGGTTCGAGCAGCCATCTCAGCACATCCCAGTGAGAGTCTTGTGGCGTTACAGTAGCTTCAACCTTTTCCCTTTTCAAATATTCCCAAAGATGTTTGGTGAGGCTGACGCCTGGTGACTGTGAAGGAAAAGTCATGCGTGTCAGCAGTCTTTGCTCTTCCCTGGACTTCAAACAGACCTGGCACAGTGTCACTGCATGTTTAGGGCCATTCTCCTGCTGGAAAATGAAACCCTCTCCACATCATTTCAAGCCAGAAGGGATGACGGGATGCCTCTGAAGAATAGAGTGGTTTTTCCCTTTGGTCAGTGTGTCGTTGATCCTGAGCGAGTGATCAGTTCCTGCAAAGGCAAAACATCCACACACCTCACACAATATCTCCACCCCTACATTTGACTGCAGGCTTTATGCCCTGTTGAATTAATCCCTCATGTGGTGCTAGGCCAGCGTAGCCTTGCTTTGGATAAAAATGACTTGATCTGTGAAAATCTCTCCACTGTGTGTTGTACTGCCTCTGCACAAAGTTTGGATGGATAGTTGGTAATAATAATAATTCAGCCCTGCTCTGAGCTGCTCGTGGGACATCGTTTTTTTCAGATGGAATCTGTTTTAAACCATTTGCGGTTGCAATACAATGTGTCAACAGTCGTAATGAATTAGTGAATACTTGAAAATAGCTTGCCAGATGTGATCAAGATACACATATTTGATAAATGCAAATGAAGATTTAGATTTGCTTCAGTTTAAAATAATGTATAAAAAATAATATATTGTATTTTCAGTAAAGAATGAAAACAAAGTCACTGTTGGACATCAATTTAGCACCATTGTATGTGTGCAGTATATTTCCCTCACAGTTATTGTTTCTGAAGGCACAATTATGTCCTCTGTGTTTGATGAAATTATCTCACTTAATCAGAATATGCTCTCCACAGAAGAGACATTATTTGTGCTTGCAGTGATTAGGTTTGAAAGTTTCTAGGAATAGAGAAATTAAATTTCACACCACTGACTGTCACTGACTCTGAATTTGCCTGTTGACGCCCACAGCATTGTACTATTAGCTAATAATAAAGAAATACATCACCAAGAAAACCGAACATGATCAAAAAGTGAATAATTTTCAAAATGTTTACAAACGCTATTGTTAGAAACAGTATAAATGCGTTGTGAATTTTTTGCGCGAGTAGATTACATACAGAGTTAATGCACAGACGCAAATGGATGCGAATAACGCAAATTTCCGCCGTGCAAGTTGAAATTGTTCAACTCGGCCAAAAAATGTGCATAACGCTGTGTTGCGAAAGCTGCGAAAGTTGAGATGCTCCGCCCGTCATCACTGAAACCACAAATATATTTTATGAAACTGCCGCTCACCGGAGACAGATGGACAATCGCTCCGCAGCTGAGACGGAACGCCTGTAGTTGGAGTCCAATTGAGAAATCCTGGCACTGATCCGAGCCAACAGGTCATCAAACTGGCTACTGGTCAGCCTCATGTAGTGCTGAAATCAGCAGTCATCCAGACGCAGTTCTTGGACTAATGAATGAATACATCCGCTACATTTAAATCTCCTTTAGATCTACTTGTTTGTTAAACATGATAATTACCAACCAGCTCATCAGCAGGACACCAAATCTCTGGATCATCAGATCTAGGACACATGTTTTGGAGTTGTCATGTTGGGGAAGAGGAAGAGAGAGAGAAGTCTACTAAACAAAGGGAGAAAGAGAGAGTTAAAGTAGGTGTTGGCTTTGCAGGGGTTTGGTAATGGAAAAATCTGAGTGTTACTTGTGTGTCTGAGGGAGAGAAAAAGAAGCAAATGGAAAAAGCAAGTTGTCTCATGTCCAAAATGTCGACAGTTTAATATTGCATCCGTATCTCATCTTTCTTTCTTCTCCTCTGGTAAGGTGTGTTTGTGCGAGTGTGTGTAAGTGAGAGTGTGCATGAAGTAAAGCACAATATTCCTGCTCTTTTATATGACATGCTCACTAAGGAGTGTTTGAGTATGTGTGTGTGTGTGTGTGTGTGTGTGTGTGTGTGTGTGTGTGTGTGTGTTTATGTGGACATTTGAAAACCCATCTCAACCTTTTCCAGCCAATAAATCTTGTTACAAGGTGTGTGTGAGCCTCTCTAGCTGTGTGTATGTGAGTACAGTGGTGTTTGTGCAGACCCTTTCTTCAAGGTGTACTTACAAACATACAGAGATCAAAGTAACTTACTATCGCATAAAACGGAAGCACAGTAGGGTAGAATCGGGGTTTTTCAACCCAGCAGGCTGGGCCCTCCAGGGGGTCACCACATATTTATGGTGGGATGTAAGGATATCTAAGGACATGGGCGAACATGGTCTTCAAAAAAATAAATCTATAACATATATATTTAAATATATATATATATTGACTGGCTCTGGTGAAGCTTTTAGATTTAAAAATATATATATGTACATATATATTTAAATATATATATATACATATATATATGTATATATATATATATATATATATATATAGGCCTCAATATATATATATATTTAAATATATATGTACATATATATATTTTTAAATCTAAAAGCTTCACCAGAGCCAGTGATCTGAAGAAAGTCTCCACAGCATCTAAAGTTTGCATTGTGTGTGGTGTTTGTGTGTAAGTGTGGCAAGAGTGTGCGCGTGTCCCTTGTTGCACTCAAAGATTTTTCAGTTTCTAAAATATTTCCTTCCAGCAGTCAAACAGAATCATGGGAATGGAAATCTGACAGTTGGCTGAAATGCTCACATCATAAGAATATGCATGGAAACAAGAAACATAAAAGGAAACTTGTTTAGAATTATTGTAAATTATTCTGCATACATGCATAGATGAATACAAAACCTGTTAATTCTAATACATGGGCCAAAAAGTCCAAACAAACATTCTCAATAAAATAGATGTTATAGGCTAAAGTCGTACAGTGCCCATATTTGATGGTACGATATCATCCTCATTGTCTAATACTTTATCTAGTCACACTCATCATGGGTCCATGGAAATATGTCTTATTATGAATGTATGTTAAACATGAGTCATCTCCATTTACCCTGGTTTTGCAGCTAGAAATGATTATAAAGAATTATAAAGTCCATATCAGTGAGATTTAGTCAAATTCATCCATTTATTTTTGAGCAAATTGTGATAATTGAGGACATTTTGGACTACCTTTGGTGGATGAAACCGCTTTTTATTTTAGTGTTGTTTCACCCAAGACCAAGGATGATAATTTTGGTCTAATTTCAGCTAACTGCTCTCAATTTAAAATCCACTTAATGACAGCTGTATTGATTTTTAGGCTAAAAAACTGGTTCTGAAAACGTGCCACAAAATAACTGGTTAGGTGGATATAAATACTGCTTTTTCAAATCCCATGACGAGGGTGTCTGTCTGTTCTGTGGTTAGAGGATTTGGGTGTAACACCAATTGATTAAAAAAAGCTGGAGAAGGAACCGTTCTGCCCTGCGCTCATCCAGCGATTATAGCCCAGACCGAAGTTGTCGTTGTCGAAGCATAGTGCCCTCCCTCACCCCCCCAGCATAACACTGTTAGCTCTGTCAGCATTGTTAGCTTCTAGCCGCCGACTCAGCCATCGCCATGTTGAGAGCCGTGTTGAGAGCCGTGTTGAGTCAATCCATCAATCTTAGATTTGCTCTGAATTCCATATCAAGCTCCTTTAAGAAAATTAAAATGACATCCAGTGTGTACACCATGCCCTCTCACAGTTGAAATTACTTTATCACTTCTGTCAGAAATAGAAGAGCAGCTCCCCGTCTACCTAATGTCACTCTCACCTCCACTGACTTTCCTTATTTTTCTTCTGAACCCCCACAACAACAACAACAACAACCTCAAACTCTCAACTTGCCCTAAGATATTGTTGTTTCTCTACTGTAACACTTCACTCAGACAACTTTATTAAGACCATGCATTTTGTATTATCATCATTTTTGGCTGCTTGTGATTACGAAATGTATTTCGTAGTCTACGTTTTTATTCACCATTCTCGATTACTCTCAATTAAAGCAATGACATATTCAAAAGGTAAAAACATAAAACCTGGGAGCCAGACCTGTTTAAACATAACATGTGGGAACCCAAACTGAGCAGTCTGTCACCTTGGGACCTATTGGCTCATTAGACGATACCACAACTCTTTTCACATGGCGATTCTAACGAGCAAATGTTGTCTCCCCGGCTCATTAAAACATATTAGCACTTGTGTCATTTGGGAACCCGAACTGAGCAAATGCAGTCTCGTACCCTGTGAGCCAGGCTCATTATGACATACTAGTAGTCCTGTCATGTGGGAGCCCAAAATGAGTACATATATTCTGTCACCCTGGGACCAAGGCTCATTAAAGCATATTAGTACCTCTGTCAGGTAAAGAGATAACAGAGTCCAATCCATTTTGGGTCTTGACCTGCAGTTTAAAAATGAGACCCTGAGTTGGCCGTAAGGGAGCAGTGGCACTATCTCCTTGTCCAAACTCTTTCGTCCCTCATTGGACTCTATTTTTCCCATTAGTCATCCTGTTGCTAATAGCGCCGACAGAGGGTTTGCCCAGAGGTCATTCAACCAATCAGCATACAACGCTGTAAGTGGAAAGTGGGACGATTATCTCTTTTTCTTCTTACCTTCTGCCATCATGATTGCATCTTTCTCTCTCTCTCTCTCGCCCCGACTGCTCTCTGATTATCTTTTTCTTGCTCTCCCTCTATCTGTCTCTTACACTCTCTCCTTTTTCTCTCAGTCTATGGTTTTCTCTTTATGTCCCCCATCCTCCATTTCTTTCAAAGTCTCCCTCTCTCCCTCCCTCTTTCATTAATCATTATGTCATTCTCCTATAGAAAATGTAGTTAACAGACAGATGACTGCAATCAGTTTCAGTTCACCCCCGGGTCACTCAGACGAACGCATGCACATAAACCTGCATGTGTGTAGATTTACTGTACCACTGAACATGTGACTTCTCTGTGTGTGTATGTGGGAGTTTGTCCATAGTATGACAGTGATTGAAACATACCGCTCTCCTCTTCATGAGCGATATGTCAATTCACAGTTCTATTAAATTCCACAATAGATTGGATGGCATATGATCCTCTTATCGCAGCAATATTATTATTATTGCCAGTGTTCTAATGAAACCCTTTCTATATCATAATTGAGAGATGACTCATACGTGTATTAAATGTATAGAGCCCCTTTGATCATGGCAAACTGTAATGCTAGACTGTAAAATGTAAAAAAGAAAAAAAAACAGCCGGATGAAGGAAGGCTTGGAGATGCACGCTCTCTACAAAAGAGTGATGATGTGTTGAAATTTCTGCGAGGAAATAATTAGAAGAGAGGAGTCGAAGAATGGAGAAGAGGCTCGAAGGAGAGAAAGGGGGGTGGGGGGATGGAAGGAGAGATTAAAGATAAAGGGGCAAAGTGGAAGGAAGAGAGACTTTATGACAGCGGAAATTAGGTAAAATGGAGAAAGGTGTGTTGAAGATAAAAGAGAGGAAGGGAAGAAAGGAGAGAGTTCACCTCAATCCAGCCTGGTGAATCATAGTCATAAATTAAACGTATCTATTCACTGACTCTCAAACAGTCTAAACTCTGTGATATTGTCAGTGCGGTCCTCTGTGACTGTCTGCAGCCACTAAGCACTCTAATTGGACTCACCAATGTGTGGCCTGATGATCACATGCACCCACAAGAGTAAAGCAACCATTTCCCTCAGTGATTGGTTGGAAACAGTCTATAATGCCGACTTGAATTTGAATGCACTCGGAAATAATGAATTCTGGGAAGAATCCTCCCATAGCTTTCTTTGGGGGGCAAAGAAAGCTATGCCAGAAAAAATGAATCAGAACATTTTAAATATCACATGGTTAAGAAGGAGCAAATATGAGCAGCGACAGCGACAGATGATTCATGTGGCTTGATCCCGGCTACAGAGAACAAGAAAAGAGATTTGCAATGTTAATTGATGTGGGAACAATAGCTCTAATATTTCCAGACAGGGAGGGATGTAGCAGCAGGGGTGCAAATGAGAAGAAGGAAAGCCGAGAGGGGAAGAAGATGTGAGTGGAAAAGTGGAAAAAAAGAATGAATGAGAAGAGAGTCAAGGACAGAAAGGGTGAGAAGAAGTCAGGGAGGCGGGATGAAAAGTGCTGAGGAAGAGAAGAGAAGACAAGTACAAATTTGGCAAGAAGTTGGATGACCAGAAGGAAAAAGAGCTGGAAAATAAAATTCAATGAAGACAGGAGGTATCCAGGGGAAAAGAGCAGATAAGAAGGGAGAGGATGATGAGAAGGGTACAAAGGACAGAAAAGAAACGGATTGAGTTAGCGGAGGAGGAGCGGAGGAGAAGAGTACAGACAAAAAGGAGGAGGGGAAGAACAGACGAACAGAAAAAGGCTGGAGAAATTCAGAGAAAGGGTGTCCTATTTGAGAGTAGATGATGTCGTCTATGTTCCAGAAAAAGAATCCAGGCATTTTACGGTGACAGCCCCTAAAGCAGAGAAGGACAGTGGAGACGACTGCAAGGGAACGATGACACAAGAGTGCAGAGGAAAGATGTATGTATGTATGTCAGAACTGATGGTGTGATTAAGACTGAGACGTTACTGGGATTGCTATACATTATTTGGATGTTAATTCCATCAAAAGTAGGCTAGCATTTATTCACTTTTTTATCTAATGATTATAAAGGTTGCTTTTATTTGTATTTTGGGAAAAAATTATTCATCACTTATCACTCAAAATGACAAACAATTATCAATTGCCAATTCATTGTCTGTCAATCGATTGTATCAGCCATATTTGTATATGCTGTTGGGCAGTTTTATTACAAAAAAAGCTTAATTTTATAAGCAAAGAATCTTGATTTGTGAAATAACTTGTAACTTTATCTGTCAAATAAATGTAGTAAAGTAAAAGGTATGTGGTCGAGCAGAAGTAGAGATTAGCATGAAAAGAAATGACAAGGGCAAAGTACAAGTACCTCAAATTTACAGTACTTGGGAAAATTGGACTTAGTTCAACCCGAAGCTACCAATTACTTATATTAAAAGAGAGTTTTGGATTTCTCAAGTTTATCTTAATATCATGTACAATGTACAAATGTGAGTTCATAAAGAGTTATTGTTGGTAATCGTTCCTCCACATAGAAATGGAGAACATAATTGACAGCCGTTCTGTGTAAAAATGCATTGTTAAGTTCAGCCGAAGCTAATATGAAGCTCTATAACTTTAGAAGATACTCACTTGATCTATTTAACTCAGACTGCTGAAGCCTCATTAGTTTTGGCTCAACTTTACAACACAATTTGCAACATATGCTGACTGTAGATTTTGTCTCCCATATCTTACAGTCAGTTTGTGAAATACACTGTGAAGCGGTGGGTCCCCCCTACCCAGTGCGCTGGTGTTATACTGACATCTTACACAGACTCAATACCCAATATACAAGATTTCATGGATGCAAGTCAAGACAATAAACTAGGCTACAGGCTACACACTTTGCATACACATCACCAATGCTAATATCGTCACTAATAAGGCCACACAGACACAACTACACAACCACACAAGAACTATGCACTACAGCAGAATTTACACACTTTCGTCTCTCTCTAACCAGACACGCATGCGCTCAAACCCAACATACAGAATTTGGCACGTCCTCTTGTTGTTGCTGTCCTGGTATCCAAGAAGAGGAGAGAGGGTGTCCTGGGTTCTCACGAACAACACTGGATCAAACTGAAATTTGTCCAAAGGGGGTCTGTTTAGGTCCACAAGCAGAAGTGAAGGCAGGTTATCATTGTTGAACCTGTTGGGGCTCTGCTGGCTGTGTCAATCATGGTGGGAAATCCTTTCTCACACACACTATTAATATTTGTGAAAAAATCATTTGCAGAAAATTTGAGCAATTAACAGGCTCAAGGCTTGAGATTAGTGAGCTTTTAAGACATTTTTACTTACAATTAAAAAATGTTGTGGTCGATCAGATGCTCAGCAGCTCATTCAAGGAAAGTTCAAACAGGTTAGCTTCATGATGTCCTCTTAGCAGGAAACGGATGGGCACTGTTAAGATGTAGGAAACTGGGTACGTTAGTTCTGCAGTAAGTGACATTCTATAACATTTTGTGTACTTGTTGGTATGGGTGGGTGCCCATGGATAGATTGAGATGCCAGCAGTAGTTTAAATATCTTGCATTTATGATATGTTCGTTATTCTGTGGGATTTGGATACTTGCTCAGTTTATCTTGCTCTATACTTACCTGGGTAGGTGGTAGGGTACAATAAGGTGAGGCTGAGAAGGTAAAGTGCCCTTCACTGTAGTAAGGGGGACAAGGAGAGAGCGGAGTTGGCAGCTCGCTGTGAGGCTGCAGCTTTGATTTATTTTATGTTAATTTTCCTCAGTTTAGTTTTGTTGAATTCCAAGGGTTTCATTTTTGCCTTTTGTGTCCGTAAAGTTTTTGCTAATAAATCCCACTTTTGTGGAACTACTCGAGCTTATCGACATGATTCTTCCCTTTTTTCCAATGCCAAACCACTTCATCTGCCCTTGATATTGGGTGGCGGCACTACAGACTGGGTTTATAAGTAGAGAGAAAATAGAGAGAGCAAAAGAAGACAGGCGATGACTTGATAGCTGAGGAGTGGAGAGAGCACATGAAAAGAAGTGATGAGAAGAGAGATGACATCACATACAGTACATGTCAGTGATAGGTGGTGGAATTGAAAGCTGCAGAGCAAAATTGTGGAAAAGAAGGGAGTCGTGAAGGGTAGAAGGCATGTAAGAAAAGGAAGGGAGGGGGCAAGGTTTCATAAGTCAGCTTTCACATGGCATGTGTCAAAGTCAAGGTTCCATGTGTCAGAGCAGACGATGGGATAAGGGAAGAGAGGAAATGTCACATGTCAAAATCAACGTTGTCATTTACTGTTAATGAAGAAAACCAGGCAGAGGAGAAAGGGATGGAAGAAAGGAGATGAGTGGATTGGAGTGAGGGAAGTTGAGAGGCAGCAGAGGAAAGGGAAAAGCAGAGGCAAGAAATGAGAGCGCAAGGGTGAGTAGATCAGTTTAAAGACCGGAAGAAATGTGAGGGAAAGAGAAGGAAACAAAACTGTAAGGAAGCTTTTAAAGAAGACAGGGCTGACGGATGTGTCCATAGTGGTAAGACGCGTCAACTGTGCCTTCCCTTTTAAACTGTATCAATCATTCACATTCTGTCTCAAACTTATTTAGAGCAATTTCCTAATTGCATTTGAGTTATTTAGATAAGACGGGAGAACCGAAGAAATGGCAGAATAAGATGGGCAGAAGGGTGGAGAAAGGGGCAGAGGAAAGAAGTGTGGAGAGAGAGGAAGTGTCATTTGTCACCAGAAATGTGTAATTATTTGCTGCAGAGTAGGATGAAGCTTCTCCACGGTGACAGTTTTCTGACATCAGCTGTTTTCTAGTATGAGGAGGAATATTAATGACACATTTAGTGGGAGTAGGACTGGGAGTTGTACAGGTAAAAAGGACCAGCACAGAGATGTGTGTCGCACTAAAAAACTGGCTCTGAGCCATACCAAGAATTTAGTAGCGGGCATTTAGCATCTTATTCAGTCTGGTGAACGCAATTACCAAGTAAGATGCAAACCATCAGTCTAAAAGATTATATACTCGGCTGCTTTGTGGCACAGGTTGAAGTTAAGTATGCAATAAAGCCTCTGTTATTGAGCGAGGATTGAGGGAACTGTACTGAAATTCTTATACTGCTTACTTGTTATCATTGGTCCACTCCAAATAGATGTGGCTCCATATGGGGACTCAGTGGTAAGCTCTAGCAAGAAGGTATTGCTTTGCATCCATGAACAAGGTGGGTCCTTCAACGCTAATTTTGTCGTCTTATCAGCACAATGTTGCACACTTTGTCTCAGTATTACAGAAGAGATAATGTTTTTCATTTAAGCCAGACTCAGACAAAAGGGTGCCTTTGCATGATTGTGCAGGTGGCTAATATTCACACACAGTAAGGCAAAATGCCCCTGGCATACAGAAGAAAAGGAATGTGCGTGTCCCTGTGTGTCTGAATGTATTTCCTAATCTGCTTTGTGTCTGTAATCAGTGCCAAAGTTCACCAGGGGGACATACCTTTGGGTAATGAGAAAAGAAAGGAAGGAACAGTTTCTGGAGAGGGAGAGAGGGAACTAGAGAAAAGAGAAGGATGGCGACACAATTGAAAGAGACTGATTCATAACTTCAAGGAATCCATGCTGATAAAACAGAGCGAGAGAACGACAGGGGAAACATTTGAACATTACATGAATTGTTACTGAAGATGCCTGCGTCTTGACTGCTGTGCTGTTCACCTTGATGAACTGTATCAAAAGTTAATATTCAAAGTTCTTGTTTTCCCCCTAGCCTTTATTTCTCTGTCTAAGGCTTTGTCAACAGAATTTGCTCCCCTGTTCTTCTTCTGCCCTGAAGGCAGCACCTTGACCGGGTGAACATCTTCCCTCGCTTTCCCTATTAAATGTTAAACAGCATACATTAGTAAGGATGGACAAAAAATTAGCTTTTCCACCACTAAAATGTGAGCTTGTACCTCCTGCTTGGGTGTGCAGAATTGGCAGAACTCTTGGCAGTGGGGATCATGTCCTTGTGCAAAGTGGCCACAATTATGCCTGATCTTAAGCCTTACTATAATTTAAGCCTTACTATAATTTAAACGGTGTATATATCTATATATCTATATATAGATATATGCACCCCCCATACAGTTGTCATGAAGAGATCAAAACCATTTTGTTTACCAGGCTGTAAACATATATATTTCTGCTCTAAAGTTGGGCATTTTAACATACTGACTTGCTTTTGAAGCCAGTCTCAAGTGGCCATTCGAAGAACCACAGTTTTTGGCACTTCTGGATTGCTTAATTTGGTAGCCACTTGCTACCAACACTCGGTTTCATTGAGGTAGCACATAGCTCTGTACATCCTCTCCAGGGCCACAGTGGAGTAAGTAATAACCAGGATTGCAGTACACCAATCCGTTGCGTGGCAAGGTTGATATCACTCTGTATGCAACGTGTAGTGGCTTTGAAGGTGCCCGAAATGCTACTCTCTACTATTTCTTTGATTGTACCTGACTCCCACATTTCCGAAATTTCTGACGCACTCACGTTTGTCTTCGCATTCGTAAATTGTTAATATATGGTGGGTCAGTGTTTTCTGGGCAGTCAACCATTCCAGAGACAGTAAGTTGGTGAAGGATATATTCAAAATTAGACTCTACTTGTCAAAACATCATGAGGGCAACCTATGAAAATGCCAGAAAAAAATTCAGTGCAAAATGGCCTCCAAGCCACTTTCAAAAGAGGCCTGATATGTAAAGTACACACCCACCACACACACTGCACATTCTGTTAACTTGGTGGCAGTGATCATGGAAATAGCTGTTCAAAGGCTTACAGGTGTTTTCTTAGATTAGTCATTTCATGCACAGCATCTCATTGGTAGATGAGTATTGGAAAACTATATTTGCATGAATATCCAGCAGTCGATGTAAGACGCTTACAAAATACATGAAGAGAATTTAATTTGGAGTACTCTGAAGTTCAAGATGCAAGAGGCCTGCTTGGGTGATGAAAAGGAAATGCGGCGACACTGTGAATTAGAGCCACTAAACACAACCATAAACTTTCTGGAGCGAGCCGTTACAGTGGATTTTTGGGATGAGCTCTACTGCTAAATATTGACATAAATATTTTTTTTCATCTCAGCGGAGCAAGTTAAGAGACTTTGTCAGTCCTGGATCCACTAAGAAAGCCTAGACTTTTTAGAATTTTATCATCAAACTATTCTTCCTCCAGCATCTTACAGATGTTGAAAACAAAATGACAGGATTTCCCTTTTTATTCAAACTGAAACGAGGTGAGGCAAAGGGAAAAGCTTTAGTTTCATTAGCAAAGCTTGTTGAAAAGTATTTTTGAGTTTTGATATTCTACGTTTTCTGAGGATTCAGTCCTTCTCAGTGAATGTGTTGAATGAATCCAGTCGTCCTTGAAAAGTATCAATGATCGCATTTTAACACTTATTTAAAATACAATAGTACAGAGAACCTCAAGTTCCCTCCACTACACTGTTAAAGGGTACATGAAGTGCAGACGTATAATGAGGCTGGACTGAGCTGAGGCGAATGAGGCAGCGACCCCTGTTCAATTGTGCACTCTCTAACATCTTTTCAGAATAACAACTGTGTTTTATCTTTAAATAAGCAAATTCAACTTTAAAAAGGAATTTCATTCATACATTTATTCAATATTTTCTCCAATATCCATTCCAGAATTTTTTGTAATGTTTTTTTCTTTGTTTTATATTATATTATATTATACTCAGTTTATGAAAAAAGAGACACTGTAAACACATAAAAACATAATTGTAAATGTCCTAGGGTTAGCATAAGTTCTGAATTTGACTCATAATGCCTAAGAAACTCACAACTGAATTAATATATCTCTTATTAATACATTTAAATACCTATAAGTAAATTATTTTCTGGGATTACTTAACTGATAGCATACACACACACACACACACACGCGCGCGCGCGCGCTAGCACACGCACACGCACACGCACACGCACACGCACACGCACACGCACACGCACACGCACACGCACAAACATGCATGGCCAGACATGCAATCATACCAACGCTCCCTGTTTCTCTATATCTTCATCTCTTTTTCTCCCCTTGTGTGTTTTGCAGCATCTCATTTTCTCACACTGGAGAGAGAGAAAGAAAGATGAGGGAGATATGATATGACGTGATCAAAGAGCTGAATTGATTTGCGATGTGACTGGATTTAAACAGTCTTCCTCTTAGCAGACATTATTTGATGCCGCAACTTTGGAAGGTCAGAACAAAATAATCGTTCATTTATTGTTTTGTTTGGAAAATTTGTAAAGCAGCTGTTTTCCATGGATTTCTTTTCTCTGGGCTGCTCCTTTGAAATGAAGGTACGTCCAGAAAACCCAAGCGGCCCTTTGCAGCAAGCAAAAACATGAGCAAACAGTTCAGAATACTAAAAGCATTACAGACAGTTAAGATTGCCCACCATGAGTCTGATGCAAGATCCCACAACCAACCTATATTTCAAGGACTTTTAGTATTTTTATGTTTTTTTCTTTTTCAAATTTCACATCCTTCCTGACGCATTTAGGCTGTATTTCATCTCTGGGATGCATCATATCGTTTCTGCTACACAGCCTAACAAGTGTCATAGTTTAAGCGCTCTCCATCTGCATGCCAAATGACCTCTCTCACAGACATTGGCAGTTGCGCGTCCTGATATTCACTGTAGATTTTTTTGTTTTTCGCCGCTCACATTCCCTGAAAAAACCTCGCCCGATTGGCTTGTACACGTTGCCTTTGTTCAGGTTATGGGCTCATGGTCAAGATTGGTGGAACGTAGGGTTAATGATATCAACTGTACATAACATACTTTATGTTAGTTGATTAGTTTCCAAGATGATAATTACGTGATTTATTTTAAACTGCCAAATGCATAAGTAAGGTTCTCCTAGGAGATGTTAAGAAAAGAAGGGCAAATGAGCTTTTAATGAGTTTGGAATTAACACAGTAGAACACCACATCTTCAGTGAAGAGTGATGAGGTGTGGGTCGTCTCCAACGTGTGTTTACAAATAAGTATTTGCTCTTACTCTCTGTTTCAAACGTTGGATCCTATCTGAGCTGCTTCAGGCTCCAGACCTCTCTTTCTCACAGTTCTGCTTTCCTTCTCTCTGTCCCTCTCCGATTGTTTAACTTGTTGCCATGACAACTTCGACTAGTCTCCTTTGAAAGCTCTTGCTACATTTGACTCGGTAGTTAACCTTTAAAACACACAGCGTCCTCACATATACGAAGAAATTCACATACACACACACAAACACACACAGATCTTTTGCCCGTTGACCTAACGAAAAAGAACAACACTGTTTCTTTTTCCTTTTTCATTGAAAGATGCGCATTTGGCTCATTTTATCCTCTCTTACATATATCCATACAGTAGCCATGAACAGTCTGAAAAATACTGGCACTGTTTGAATTCATTCAGTCCTATTTATTCGCTCAAATTTCATTAGACCTGTGTGTGTGTGTTCGTACAAGCATTATCATAAAAGCTATCATGACAGAACATAGACTGAGACTCCCATAGGAAGATGCACTGCTCTGCCTTCTGACTAATTATTTCAGCTTTTTAGTTTTAGGCTAATGTAAATGACCCGTTCACAAAAAACAAATGCAAAACAAAGCACTTGAGTCTTTTGAAAAAAGATTGTATTATTACTGTGTATGTTAATTTGATGTTTTATGAAAGTGATTTTTTTTGCAGATCTAATTAGTGTTTGTTTTTGCCGACAATCTCCTGATTGCACTTAATGATATCATGACATTAATGTGCATGTGAAAACCCATTGTGGTGCTCCTGTCGGCCCCTTTTTACTCCACTCCTCATTCTAATGGGTCATTTATGACACATGCTTGTCGTCTCTGTCAAGGGCCTGACTTGAATTCAGATTCATCCACTTTACTCGCTTAGCGCCCAGCTACAGCCCAGGGAGCAGAATGGATGCTGCGGTGACAAACAGAGCTTGAGAGAAATGTCAAAGCGGTGAAAATAACACACACACAATTAAAAGGCAAATTATGTGCAGTGGATTTCCTCA
This sequence comes from Ophiodon elongatus, assembly GCA_016806645.1. Classification (NCBI taxonomy): domain Eukaryota; kingdom Metazoa; phylum Chordata; class Actinopteri; order Perciformes; family Hexagrammidae; genus Ophiodon; species Ophiodon elongatus. The sequence continues at coordinate 1,330,673 of JACSYO010000476.1, read as the reverse complement.
TTTTTTACCGATTCAGTGAAATTTAATTCTCAAAGATGAGAAGAAATGTTACGGCTCCTTTCACGTATTGTTGTGCTAGGAGACTGCAGTCTTCTGATATCAAACACAGTCCTGTTTAGTTAATTAGATCAAAGCTTTCTGATTGGTTAATTAGCTCTTATCTCGTTTCAAACCAGTGTGTTAGAGCAGAAATGTATTAACGCTGTTGTTTGGATGTTGTTTTTGTTGTTGGTTTTCCTTTGTGGGCTCCAACATTCGGCTGTTTGCGTGCATGCAAAAGTGCACGCAGAGCCACACATACACGCTATGTAAAAAGGCATTACTCTCAAACACACATACATCCAACTGTAGACTTTTTAGACTAGATTAATTTCAAACACAAAAATCTTTGTTCAGCAAAAGAAATTATTTCCTAGTCAAGAGTATAAAAACTAATTTCCCTCACGAGAAACAAAAAGACAGGAATGAATAGATATGAGAGAGGGAGCTGCTGGAATGAGATGAAGAGAGGAGGACAACAAGGGCGCTGGAAAGAAAATAAATTAGTAATTTGACTGGTCCAATAATAACCCCTGACATTTTCTTTTTCTTGAGCTTTTTAGAACCATAGAACAGATCATGCATGCTTTTTGGTGATGTCACACAGTCGGTTGTGCATCATACCTCCAGCTCAACAAGTGGAACACTGTCACATGGGCCTGAGTGCAAAATATACAAAAGCTACAGAACAGCACGTCCAAGCCCCATTTAAGATGACAAGAACCAAGTACCAAATTCATACTCTGAATGCAGCACTAGTCTACTAAAAGATGTTTTTATGAAGGGTGAAGACAGGCTTGCATCAGCAATGGGAAAGCAAAACGAGGCAAAAAATACCCAGAATAAGGGGCAGGCAACAAAGCATTAATAACAGCCAGCACCTGCACTGTCCGTAACACTGACAAGGAGCGGAGATCATTCGACACAGACACGGTTCCTTATGCTGCTCGCTTTTTGTGGTTGTTAATAGAACTTCCGATCCTAATCAATTTCTCTCATCGTTGCAATCCACAGACAGAAAGGGGATGACAGGGAAGCTAAAGAAACGTTCTTTGGGGGAGAGAGACTCATGCCACAAACAGCTGTTTCGCGCCTCCCCCAGATGATTTATAGGGAATCGTTCATAAATCCAAAATAAATCTAGCTCCGATAGTACTACGTTATTATGAGTGCTCTTAATAGTAAATGAAGACCTATTCGTGGATTTTGAAATAACCATGTTGTTATTTATGACTGATGAATGATCCTTTGATTTTCCCATCACAGCGACGATACAAGATTGACGTTCTTGGCTCCACGAATCATCGAATAGACGACTATTTGGTGTAATAGTTTATAGATATAAATATATAACTCTAAGAGATAGAGACATGATGGTAAACTCACAATCTAATCCAGTAATAATGTGTTTGACAGTGTACAGTAGGTTTTAAATTCAAGACAACATATTGGATATTGGCAAAACAGCAATCAGTGCCTTTATGTCAGTGACTTTAACAAATGTACTAAATGTAAAGAGGGTCACTAAAATGTGGTTAAAACATTTTCCGACGATACAAAGCCGATTTAAAAAAAAAAGAAAACTCATCTGCAAACTGCATTCTGCAACATGATCCTGCTGAAATATTGACTTATATTCTTCAATATTATAGAATATATGTTCAATCATTGCGACCGATCACATCATAATTATTCATTGAGCCTACATGTCCAAGCTTCTTACCGATTTTTACAATTTAAACTGACAACCCATTACGTGAAAGAGACATTTAAGTGGAACTACTCGAACAAACTGACAGCTGTCTTGTGTGCACAGAGTCATAGTGTTATATACAAAAAGGACATGTCTTTTTTTTTATCTGAGCTTAGGGTGACGTTATATTCGAATGTAAATGCTTTTCAAAGAAATGACTGAAAGCAAAAATAAAAACGTTAACTTTAGATAGTCCCACTGAGAAACAAACCTGGATTTTGATTTTGACATATAGTAAACCACTAATTATTGTGCCTCGATGTGCGCTTTGATATGGACTATTCCAACAAGGACATAAAACAGCATGTTAGGTTCACAGAGTCGGTTACCCCGGGAATAAGAAGTAAGTTACCTCTCTTGAACAGAAGAGCCAGAGTTTCCTTCATCTCAGGATCAACAAACTCAGAGTTTTCACCTAAAGTGCTTTCTGGGATTCGAGCAAAAGGGCTGATGAGGAGTTGAGCAGCAGGTGTGCAGAGTAGAGGACACAAAGAGGACACCTGGTGGACAGGTGAGGAATTCTGAAAGATACATTCAAAGACACAGAGAAAAGGAGCCGACGGATGCCGAAGGAGATGTAGCCGACGTCGTTGTAACACACAGTGCTGGAGATTGTAGTCCCCAAGCTTACAATTGGGAAATAATTGCATAGTTCAGTGCCGCTGACAATACTCATTTCGGAAGCCATTTGAATAAGCTATCAGGAGCAGGCACCTGGGACAGTGGATATTATCAGTAAAATGTTGAGGAAAAGACCCATGCATGTAGGCTGAGGTGCAAAACACACACCATTCTGTCTCCTGTCTGACTGAGTCATAAACCCCCAGAGAAAAAAGAAGCGTTTTTTTTTTCCCCCACTCACAGAATCACCTCGGCATTTGCTCATTAATCAGCTGTTTGTACTATTCTTAATCAAACCAATGGGTATTTGCTTTGGAGTTGTTCTGATACCAGTTTGGAAAAATGCCTCTGATACAGGGCATCGGTGAGTACGGCACTCTATGTACCAATCAGATATCACTTTATATATCACCCATGGGAATCCGCACATTAGTTCTAGAGTTATCCAACAAAAAAACAGCAAACAGGGGCAGGAAGTGAATGAAAGTATGGAGAAAAAAACACCAAGAACTCTGTGACCACATGAGTTTGGGATGATTCACCCCTCCCGACAATTGGAGAGAAAATATGGACCGGGACCTTGATCAGTACCGATGTTCTTGCCACATGATCTGGTAATGGGAGGGGGTTTACAGATCTAGTCTTAAACCTCCCAAACCATTCCCAGCCTCATCGGGACCTCCCGAATTAATTTGATAATGTTATATATTTAGGAGTTAAAATCTTAGTTATTACGTCAATACTTTCTGAGCTGGACCACAATAGTCAATGACATAGACAAACCAGAGTAGCTGACATTGTTTCCAAGTAACACTAAACATTATTGTCCTTGAGGTAACGTTAGCTAGCGTGATACTGTTGAGAGATATTAATACTGACTTTTAAAATCTCACCTCTAGTTCTCGCTGAAGAATAGACAACAAGTGTTGATCACCCCAACCATTTGTCATCCAGACTTATTTTTTCGAACTGCAAAGCTACCAAGTTGTTGCTCCACGTCGGTCTCCGATTAGTTTACAGATCCCATCTCTCCTTCTGGCACAATAATCTAAATAAAAACAAGTAGTGTATGATGCACCATTATTTACACATCTTGTAGTGTGCGCATGTTTGAGATGAGAAATAACATATTTCTCCTGATGGGCTGGCAACCGGATTTCAAAATTGGTAAAGATTTTGAAACTCACATAGTCTGAGTCATTTTATACCGTCTGCTTGAAAGCACTGACAAAACGGGTGAGGGTTAGCACAGTGGTGATTTGATTTTTTTCAAGTCTAAATGTAAATAAAGATGACAGACAAAGTGATAGTGTCGAAGTGCCTCCTTTATTAATTCCTAAATGTAATGAATTCAAAATAAATGCACTGAGTTTAGTGCTGAGGTGAGTTAACAGACGGTCATAGTCTGATTGTGTCTGAGAGACATTAGAGGTGTGTGTGTGTGTGTGTGTGTGTGTGTGTGTGTAGGTGTGTCTAGGTGTGTGTGTGTGTGTGTGTGTGTGTGTGCGTGTGTGTGTGCGTGTGTGTGTGTGATGGGCTTAGATCAAGACCAGATGAATATGTATGCGTTTGTCTGCCAGCTGTAGACTTGAAGAGGATGCGAGTTGTTTTGTGCTGTTACCAGGGTTACACCAATACTGGCCCCTGGGGTTTTAAGGAAGGGTTGCAAAAAATAACCGCACAATGCCCGTTGGAAAATAAATTGCTTTCCTTCTCGGATTCTTCCCCTGTGTCTCCGTCTGAATACCTGCCAGTCTGCCTGTCTGTCCATCCGTCTTCACAGGGTCTCACATTTGTCCACTGTCTGCCATTTGTGGCGGTTTAAAGTGGTAACTTTTTACACAGGCACATTTCAGCCCCTGAATGTGAGAGCAATTTCGAAAGTGATTGTACCATCTTTTTAGAAGTCAACTCATTTGCTGGATGAGTCACTAAAAAACTAATTTGGATGAAGCTGTGTTGAGAGGTTCAGATTTTATAAACCCCTGAAATAATTAAGAATCGAAAAAAGGATTTTTAATTGCTCTTGCATGGCTCCGTTTCGACTGCCCCGATCTCTGAAGCAGATGCCTTGGATGCTGAATGTCAGCCAAAGCGTGAGGGAGCATCTTTTAGGCGTCATTTTTGTCATGGTTTTCATAGTTTCTTTTTCATAGTGTGTGTCCCACAGAAGTTGCTGATTTTGTTTTTGTGTCACTGGAATTAAATGAGGAGAACACATCAGTGGTGATTACAGAGATTGAGTTGAGTTTAAGGCAGTTAGAGAGCTCGTCTCAGCACCCATCTGTTCTCCTCTGTTCCTCGGCTTAGTATTTGTGTGCCTGTGTGCTTCTATGTCGGTTCTTGGATGGCTGTGTATTTGAGACGTTCGCTCTGTTTCTGTGAATAAATGTGTGTTTTTCTATGGAGTGCAGCCCTGTGCAACATGTATGACTATCTCAGAGGGACAGGAAGCTTTCTGTCTTTCACAGTTGGTCAGCAAAGCACAACTCTCTCTCTCTCTCTCTCTCTCTCTCTCTCTCTCTCTCTCTCTGTCTGTGCGCGTGTTTTTGTGTGTAGAGTTCATGCATGTGTGCATGGGGCCTAGACATAAGACTAGCTAAGCCCCAAGGTGACCTAAGAGAAGTGTTTTAATGGTTACAACATATCCTCTTTATCCCTACAGGTAGAATATAGACTCAACAAGACTTAGCTGTAGAAACAGGTTGTAGTCCTGTCGGGCCCTGGTCAGAGCTGGAAAACAGGGCGGTTATAGGTCTGCTGGTTAGCAGAGTAAGTTAGCACATCATTAGGACGTGATTAGCACGTCCTGAGCACTTCTAACTACGCAACCTGCTGAAGGTAAACTAGATGTATAGCAGTGCTCCAGACAAAGCATTTCCACTGGCAGCGATGGTAAAGTGCTGCCTTTTCCTTTGTTTTCACACTGCTACTTTATCAGTTGGTCGCACCAGCACATGATTTGGTTGCACCCTTTCTTTGGTACAGCATGGTAATAATTAGCGGTGGGAATTAACTAAATCATTTGGGAAGAAAAAGACGGAACTAATATCAGACTGCAGTGAGTTTATTTCCACACCTACACCGTGGCGTGGGTTTGCAGTGTTGGTAATGGCATTCATCGCATGCTTAAAAAGTAATAATTCAGATTCCTCAATAGTGCGCAGATTGATTTTGTGAGAGCAACTGAAGGTGGATACGAAGGCTGTCACAAGCAATTTCAAAACAATTATAGTTATCGATGTGGTTAGATGTAACTGTTTATTGTGTCTGGAGAGCATGCAAGCGAAAGAGAGTTAGACAGAGAGAGAGAGAGAGAGAGAGAGAGAGAGAGAGAGAGAAAGAAAATGAAAGCTACTGGTACAATAACGAATGCACTTATTTTTACAGCCCATGGAACACACTCATTTTTTGCAAAGAACGTCATGAATGATAAGATAACAGGCATCCATTAGGTTTTGTGTCCATGCGGATTGATCAGTTTGGATAACGCGCAGCCCCAGTCAAGCAGCGCGGCAGAAAGCAGACAGATTAGTCCATACAGATGTGCAGTGAGAGTGCAAAGGAAATATGAATCCATTAATTTGTAAAAGAATATTGTTCAATACCTTTATCGGAGTAGCCCAAAAGGACCCCCCCCCCCCCGCCCCCCTCCAACCACACAGCCAACATCATTATGTGCTGTTAAAAAGAGAAAGTATGCCAAGGGATTTGAACCAGGTTTTGAGGAAAATTGAGAGGATGGGTGTGGATCCTGCTAATGCACTTTTGCCATGTGTCCACACAGATTTGCAAGAAAACCTTCTTCTTTAAAAAGGGAGCTAGTAATTTGCTCACAGTTACTGCACATCTTCTTCTCCCTTTCTACACCTCTGCCACCTCCCTTCTCTCTTTCGGCCTGTGCCTCTCTCCCCTCTGGCCTACTGCCTTCTCCAGCTCAAAGCATGTGTGTGCGGATTATCGCTGGATGAGCAGTCGTACTATGAGAAGTCTAATCCGTCATTAAGAGACAGAGGAGTTACACAGGATTTGAAAGACGCAGAACAACCTGACGTGTGCCTGGACGCACAAATGCTAAATTCAGAAGGATGCACATGCAAATGAACAGGAACAAAATATGCGTGCTCCTATTAATTGTTGCCAAATGTTGTTTTCAGATAAAACAAACATTTTTATAAATCCAACAGCTCCTGAAATCCTGGCTGTTGTTGTACACCTACATGCTAAACAAGAAGTCATGTTTTGGTGTAGAACATTGTACAAAACGTAATCTCCGTAAATATCATTTTTATCTCATCAAGAGTAAGATTAATTCGTCACCTCCATGCTCAAGTCTTAACAGATATGGAGCAATGAATAAAATGTATTCAATGTAAATTGCAACTCTCAGGCAAAACAAGGCAGAGAATAGTTTTCTCACACAATGATTAGTAATTAATTAATTGATTGATAACGAGAACTCATTTTATAGTTTCAGAAGAGCAATTCTTCATTTCTCTGTATCCCATGGCTTCACTTTTTCCTGACAAAAGTGATATTTTCATACTAAATCTCATATCTGTGAATTTTTGATGATTGGTGGACCGGTCGCCACGTTGCCAACTCAGCTGCAGTCCAAGTTCTTACAACCCTAATTACGAAGACTTCAGAGCGAGATGTGGACACCTCCTGCTTAATTAAGTACAGCTAAGGAGGATGTTGCTGCTGCAGCAGCTGACAAGCTCAACATATCCACCTTCAAATGCACACTGCCACTCTGCACACTGCCTCCCCTCTGCCTACTCCATTTCCAAGGACAGGGTCCAGCTTGTTCATCCTGCTGGGCAGCTGATTGGCTGGCAGCTGCCCTTCATGAGGGGTGAGTAAAAGGGCAGGAAGGACTGTGTAACCCTGCACAGCCAGGCAACCACCTATTGCAAACGCTATCTTTTGGAGCCATCAGCCATGTTTAAAGTTTAGTACCACCCGCCACCTTCACAGCTCCCTTCACAAAAGCTGTCCACATCAGTCAAATAACGTTTTGTTCGTTATTATTGCCTAAAGTTGATGCTACCATCCTCAAAATTACCTTAAATTGTCAGGACACTTTGTGCTTATGTTGCAAGTAATATGTATATATTATTTTTATATTATTTATATATTATTTCTTTTATCCACATTCGTCGCAACTTGCAATTTTATTACATTAGCTAATTCCTCTATTAGCATATATTATATAGCATATATTAGCATAAATCACTTCTGACGTAGAGTAGCCTGAGCCAAACAGGGTTGCTTTTTCAGGAGAAAAATGTCATGTGTGTATATATACTTGATATACATCCAGACAGATGCACTTTCTAAAAACTCACACTGTACATAATAACCTTGAAGAACATTTCAAAATAACTGTCTTCTTCTTGTAGTTAAAACTTTCTTTCATGACATTTGTAGGTTGCGTTGGCAGACAGGCGGATGAATCGAAGTAATCAAAACTTGTTGACACCAATTTATTCTTGAACTCAAGTTAATATTTCGGTTTGCTGCGAGAGAGCCTATGAGAATCCTAGTTAGGTTTCTTGTATCAAAAGGTGTTGCAAGTTATCCTGTCTTTACGTAGAAGATGACAATAACAGCAGTGTTATTACTATTTTGTAATACTAAGGGCCATGTGTATATGCCAGACAAGAGAAACATGTAGAAAATTCAAAATTGACATGGGAAAAAGGTTAAAAGACTTTGAGGGCAGCATGGAATAACAGCCCCAAGGTTGTGCCAGTGTTTGAGCCCGTCTGTGACTCCATGTCTCTAAGCGTTCGTGATAGTATTGTGTATGTGAGTGGTGTCACAGTCTGACCTTTAGAGAAAGGTCAGTCCATTTGGAAAAGGAATAGAAAGACCACGCTCAGAAACACATGATGCCTGGTGATATAGATCCACTGCAAACGACAAAACCAGAGTTTGTTGACCTTTATATCTCTATATATCTATACAAGTAAGGAGTAATCTAGAAACTGATATAATTCATACTATGGGTACTATGTGTAGTGTATTCTAACCATAACCAGTGTCATAACGACTACACTAGAGCTTGTTGTCCCTTATACATAAAGATATGGTATAACAGTCTCTTCCTGTGTATTTCTGACTTGTTTCACTGCTTATGCTGCATTTGAGCCAGCCACTGTTTTTTGTACTATGTTACTAATCATCAAGGAATAAATATTCAAGGAATTTTACAGTACATGGCCATAGGGAAGAATACAAATGAAAGGGAGTATAAGACAATGTTATTACCTAAACATGGCTTTGAAATATTATGTGCTCATAATGGGGTGGTTTGTTTACACACACAAACACACACACTGAGGGAGAGAAAGCCAACAATAAATATGGTGGCACAATGGTGCTGTGCCCTGTAAGGGATACATAGCTGATTCTCATTTACTGACAGCGATGAATCCTTAATTACTTCATACACGCTGTAGGTCATTATGGTCATTTAAATCATGGACATTCATGGTATGCTAATGAGAAGTTACAGTGGTGGGGGTGGTGAGTTTTATTAATATGCAGAGAGATGGTAATAAGGGATTTATCAATGTCATTGTGGCAGTGAGTTAGTTCATGCACAGGGTCCTGTCTTGACATTATGGTAATTGAATGTGGATTATGTTTCTATTATTCACAGAGGTGTGGCCATATCATCTTTTCTTTCAATAACAAAAGATTAATTTTGAAACATCTAAAAATTGATGGCAACTGGCTGCTGCCAGTGGCAAATGTCTCGCTTGCAGTTCTTGAGTATTTGACCTGGGAAGATTAGCATTCGCCAAATTGATTTTGTTTCTGTTTTAACGCGCATGGTGTTACCCAAGCGACGCATGGTGACAAAGAAGAGAAGAAAGTCTGTCAGAGAACTATAGAGATGGTGTGTTAATTAAATTACTTAACTGGCTAATTAACAAATGATGAAGTGTCGCGATCCCCCTGGGAGACACGCGCACACACACACACACACACACACACACGCACACACGAACACACACGAACACACACGAACACACACGAACACACACAGGAACAGCTGTTGAGGTTCCCCATTGCAATTTGATGAGGCCAGATCTCATGCCCTATCAAATGCACATCCACATCCAATCTTAGCATTGATGCATATACATCCTGACAATTCGACTTGAATGTGTGTACATCTATTTGTGTGTGTGTGTGTGTGTGTGTGTGTGTGTGTGTGTGTGTGTGACACCTGCAGCTTTGGCAGCTATCTTTTTTTCTCCCTTTCCTTTGCAATCTATCTTGGTGTGCGTTCTATAATGGTCCTGTGTTGTGGTTTACTTTTTTTAGTCACTTTGCCTAGAAAAAGAATACTCTGTTCTGATTCAGCTTCCATCATTGAAGCCACAGCAAGAGAACATTCAAAGAAAATCAGCAAGACTAACCTCTTTCTTCTCCCGTCCCACTAAGAAGGCAACATCTTCACACAGCTTTGCTCAATAGATCCGATGCCAGAAAGTACTTTGAAAGAAAATAGCAGAATAGTGACACCATTGACGTTGCCCTAATTCGGACGAGTGATACCTCTTGTTTATGTTGACCCAATATACATATTGATTTTGCTGGATTCAAACAAAAATGTCAAATTAATGATGATGAAACTTGCTGTTGTGTTTTTGCATTGTCCCTCAGATAGATTATGTGCAGAGAGATAATGGTTACATATATGATCTCAATCCACAAGTGGGGCTCTATGGGCTTAGCCATTCAACCTTGCAAATCTGCACACTTTAATTTTGCGCGTACACGAGGATTAGCCCATGGCTGGGATTCCTAAAAAAAAAAGCAGCAATGAGATTACTTCTCATGCGCCTCGTCCTCTGTGACTAGTAGAACAGCAGGGGGACTCGCTAGACGGCTCTGCAAGGAGTCTGATAGCTATTCTTCCTGCCATGACACTGACTGACTCGACAACATAACTTTAAGCCTTGCAACATGTCAGCCTGCAGAAAGCTGCACCTCTCCAGATATTCCACCTGTGGGTTAGTGCCTATATTTCTTTGGAAGACTTCATGACCAAAATCAAGGTTGAAATGAGACGGATGGAGAGCACAAGAGATAGGAAGAGAGAGTGTTTGTGTCGATAGCTTTTTTTAGTGGGAGGTATGGGCTTTGTGGTGCTTTCACAGTTTGTCAGTTTTATCTGACTTGCTTTCTGTCTGAGTTTTTCGGCCTGATAAGCACCATTACTCTGTTTGCTGGTCATGGCAGAGGCCTCATCTGTGCAAACAGCCGCACACGGAGACCAGTCATCCCCTTTTAACTCCATGTTCTCATCTAACAGCCAGTATTTTTTCCAGTGTCCCTACTCACTACCTCGTCCTTGGGGAGAAACCATTTGTAAATAAGCAGCTGCGGCACATTATCCATGTCTGTGCTTTCATTCACTTGCAAAACAAACTACAGGATGGCACTCTCCTGCTCCACAAGCTAAGGTAAGGTACACCGCTTTATCGGTTTTCATCAGATGTTTTTTTCTTTTCAGAACCCAATTCACCTTTGATATAATCAAAGCAGATGCAGTAGCATCTTTACCGCGAGCATGAGGACTGGGTAGGTGTGTGTAGGTTCAGGATAGGTCCCCTGGGTTGAATGGGAACCAGAAGATAGCTGAAATTAAAAAAGAAAGTTGTTGTTTTTTTTATCTTCCAGGACATCTAATTCTTCTTCAGAAGGGATATGACTCCCTTAAACTTTACAAAATAAGCCTCTGTTAGATAGCCCCATTGCAGCTTTCCATCCAAAACATTATAATACTGGTGCCACCACACTGCTACCAGGGAAGACGCAGCCAGCTGTGAGATCAGAACGCTTCCTCAGCTCTTGTTGTTGCCAGTAGATCAGCCCATAGAGGTATGCAATGTAAAGGGCATTTCCTGTACCAGTGATCCCGCTCCTGCTGTCAAAGGAGCGTCTTCTCAAACACGTCTGCTCACAGAGGGCAGCCAGCTTTAGAGAAAAAGGAAGTGTCACAGGAGTGACAATCCTGTCTTTACAAGCCTGAGCTCTGCTTGTCGAGCAGCCGTTTTAGCTGGATGGTAAGATGATGAAGAGAGCGGCGTCTCAGCCCTGCTCTTCACTCCAGCTGGGTCCAGGGACGATGGCCACAAAAATATCCCTGGTGTCTTTGAGCCAGAGCCGTAGGCCTCACTCCCCTCCAGGCTGATGTACTGGGCACTGAATCGTTTATTTTTTTTCTACAACAGGGCTGCAGTTGGCTTCTACTCGCCAAAGCAGGCTCCGAACTGAGACATCATTATCGGCCGTGCCCATCAGCCCAAACACTGTTTCCCAGACCCAGTGGAGCATGATGCTGATTTTAAGCCGGGCTTGTCGTGAGCCCTCACCTGCCAATGAGGCAGGGGGAAAACAGCTACAACAATGGGTCCATGGCGAGGGCTGCAAGAGAGGAATAACCTGATGCTCTTCTGCTGCTGTCGAAAGAGACATGGAAGGAAATTTAAATCAGGATTAAATAGTTTAACCCTCTTATCAGCAGGGTTAGAGGAAAGGTTCGAAGGAGGTGGTGTCGGCCTGCTTGACAATGCACAGTTGGAATTGTCAAGCAGGGCCATTTCTCTCTCTGTTTAGTGATTGAGCTGCAGGTCATTCTGAATACCCAGATCACCTTTTGTTTATGAACAGCTTTTTCCCCTTCCAGTGGGTGTTTATAACAGCAATGTAAAACCTTTAGCGGATCCATTTAATCTCTCAGGAGAAGCAAAACAAACATTTATGTAAAAATGCTGCAGATTATTGAGTTGTTCTTCGTCTATCGGTCAAGTACATGCTTTTAGTCAGCTACCTGGGATAAAACAGCATTGTTAGTTGGTCAGGTTAAATAAGAGTACTTTAAAATGTGTTACTATAGCAACCTTCAGAGGAGCCTGCGGTTAATGAAGCTAGATATACACAAGTTGTGGGATCATAATTAGTTCAGTCCCTCGGGAAAAAAGGAGGTGGCAGCTTTACACTGCCTATTTGCTCTGTGATTTGAAGATACGATTCCAGCCTTCATGACTATGCAGCTTTATTTTTAAAACAGAAAGCTGCGTTTGTCCGATTAAAATGGTCAGAAAAATAGGATGTTTAGCTCCAGTCCCTCTGTTTGGTGTCCTCAATAAGCCCACTGTCTGTCTTTTTATCTGTCTCTGTAGAGCAACTATTTCAATAGACAAGGGAGGGTGTTATCATTCGGATAAATGTCAAATATTCAACACTTATGGCCAAATCCCACCCTTCCATCTCTCTATCTTTCTTCCACTTCATCTCTCTCCCTTCTCATTAGCAGCCCCCCGCCCCCAACCCCCCATCACTCATCCCTCCTCATTTCTTAGTCAGATGGAGCTTTGCAAGGCAGAAGGTCACAGCAATGTCTCACTTACACACAAAATCTCTCCCTTTCTCTCTGTCATACACACGCGCACACACACATACACATTTGGTCTCCCTACATTTTTATCTCACGCACTTGCACTCTTTCTGCTCTCCGTCACATGAGAATGCATTCATTATTAAATGTCTCTTCTCTCTTCCTCTGAATACAGTACATATATTATTCTTTTTGGTCAGACTCCCTGGGCTTGATATGATACAAGAGGTGACAGATTTGGGGTTGTGACCTAAAGCTGCAAAGGTATATTCTATACCCAGAGGAAAGACTCAAGCAATGCTTTCATCTAGGTGCCTTTGAGCAAGGCACTTCATATCTCCATTGGAGCGGCAAAGTAGGGTACAGAAATCTGCTTTCACAATACACCCAGTCACTATTTTCTCAACTATAACTGAACTTTATGATATATAACAAGCACGTTGCATTTATTTAATTGATAACGTAGGATAATAGTTTTTCCGTTGGAGGGTCAAACAGGCTGGTGTTTTTCTCCTTTAGTTGGTGCTTTGGGCTCAGCTGCAGTGCAAGATGTATTTATTTCAAGTAAGTAATTCAGTTTTCCCTGGTATGCTAGCATCATAAGAATAAGCATTTTTTTCATCCTCAAACAACCCAGAAATGATTGAAACTGAAAAAGTGGAGGCAGGAATCGAGACAAAGAGTTTAAACAGCGGGGGAGAGTATCCTCCAGTGCTACTCTTTTGACAATGCTGTTCGCAATGAGAGCTGGCTGGGAGCCAGAGGAAAGACCCCAGTATCCAGCATTTATAATGTTCCCCTTGCAAAAAATAATGCCACAACTAGCAAAGGAGTTCTGGCTGGGAGGTCCTTAAGAGCACTCGAGAACTTTGTGTGGGCATTTTCTTCAGCCTCTTGTTTGTGGAGATGCAAGCTGTAGTTTCTCAATCAGTTTTCCAATATTTCCAAGAGTTGGCTGCATCTGCCTGCCTTTTGCACTTGGCTCATTGCCTTATTTATTTGAATATTTTTTACACATTGTGCAAAGTTCACATTTAGTTTTATTCTTAAATTCATAATGATGCTGCATATCACTGTCTAGTTCCATTCTGAGTTTAGGGATTGAAAAACATTCAATCTGCACCTGCATTAATGTATTCCGCCCTGCATTTACTGATATAATGTATTGTTTAATTTACAGTATGTCAGAGCTCACCGTGCACAAATTGACAGTCTTGGAGGCAAGGCCATTTTCACAGCCGTATCGCACATCAATTGACTTTAAGGTTCCAACCAATCTCAAATTCAAACCTCCCAATCCAAAATCAGTATTGACTGCCACAATGGACACATTGACATTGTCTGTAGTTTTAAACAAGAATCATGTCAGCTCAAAATACGTGTCTTTCACAGATGTTCCTGGCTGTAAAACACAGTGGTTATCAGGACACCGCCAGTCTTTATTATAGACACTAAGTCACCCAAACACCATTCTAGTCTCTTGCACTCAAGCTCATCAACAGTGTAAAGGCCCACTTGACTCTCATATTCAATCTAATATGGTTAAATGTCCTCTCCTACTTTTCAATTATACTTTAAAGATTCAATCCAAGCATTGGGAACTACTTTTGAATCCTGACGTACTTGACATTGTTTCTGAGTTTGCTTGAAGTGCTGTGTAACAAGTGGCGTCACACCCGTCTGGCAGGCGCAGAGAAAGGTAATTGTATTGTGGTCCGAGAAACATTTACAGTGAGTGACAGAAAAGAGAGGGCGAGGTAAGCAGAGGTGCATAGCTGTGTAACACCCACAAAGGATGACAACAGAGGGGCAGAATCAATAGTCCTACTCTGTGTTTGCACTCACTAAGACATCTACGAAGTGACCCCACCATAACCATAGAGATTAGTTGTCACACACTTGTCAACTCCATACTCCCTCTGTGCAATGGCGACTGATTGTGATTCTGTGTGTGTGTGTGTGTGTGTGTGTGTCCGTACGGCATTTCATGCCTTTTGAAACGGTTTGAGTCGTCAACAATGATGTTTTTCTTGCCAACTACCTTCTCATATGAAATCTATATTACACTTGTGGAGGACTGAAAACAAAAATCCATCTTGGACTTCCAGCACTTCTGTGATCTCAAATAATGCACATATGTGTTTCACAAGATGCAAGAAACATTGTTCACCCCCAAAACGTTCAGCACTATTTTACTTAACTGTGCCACACATACTGTAGAATAATGTCTCTATTTGTACGATTATGATTAGAGATCCAAGCTTTGCAGTGAGTTCCCAGAGGATCCACAGCAGCCTCCTGAAGGCTCATTCTTAGTTCCTCAGGGGGCCATTTATTAATATCACCTTCCAAACTTCAGTGAATGACAGAATCGGAGACAAGTAGAGAGATATTTTAAAATAATGATACATAAATTGTAATGTAATGTAGGCGGTTGATTTCCACATTGCATGTACTGCAGATCAGCCACTGATGTGGTGTGTTAATGTTATGAGCAAATTAATTATTTTAAATATAATTGTTATGGCAACGTAGAAAGAATAATATAGCAGTTTTGGCTTTAATCCATTTATATGAAGCAACATGTTGTTGCATTTCACCTCTTACATTGTGTTTAAAGGTTAACACTACAGCCTGACGAGGAAGATTAGAGAAAAGTACAAAAAGTAAACTTTTCTCATCACCTCACAACTTTCTGGATTCCCCTCCTAACCCTCGGGTCTGGAACCACTCGATGAAGGGTTTAAGCCACCAACCATGAATTGCAATGTCTCCTATTCTAAACGGGCTGGGGATCCTGATTGTATATGTGTTTCTCTCTCCTTCTCATTTCCTGT
>JACSYO010000476.1:1237500-1312500 GCA_016806645.1 Ophiodon elongatus | reverse complement strand
TTGCCCCTGCCATGCAGATTTAAACTTGTGTTTGGTTGCCGTCGGATTCTGTTTGTGTGACCATGACTGTGGTAAATTAATGTGCCTGTCAGACAGTTACAGTGTCGTAGCTTGAGCCTGAAAAGTCTCTTGGCTGCCTCCTTGTCGCTGTCCAGAGTGCTGATCATGGGTCTGTCAGCGGTGCAGGAACTGTCCGAGGTGCTCGCCCTTGTTGGTGCCAGCAGGCATTCCTGCCAGCACAAATATTCAGTCAATCTGGTTGTCATTGCTTTCTCCTGTTTTTCATTGCCATGGAGCAGTGTGTCTTTTAGTCACAGATTGCTTCGTCTTGGAATCGACTACACCATGCAACGCCAGTCAAGCCATTCAATCTAGTTTGTCTCTCCTTGTGTAGTGGAAGTGATAAATTAGCGTCTGTTTAGCTCTTCAGTATGGTACTCTGTTTGTTGTTTTTCCTAGCAGCTGGGTGTCCACAGTCGGCGTTCAGTTTTGCTCCTGCCCTATTGGCAGGTTTGTATTAGCTATCCTGCTGAATCATGTATAAAGAGACTTTAACCTGTGCCAAGCCTCTTTGTCATCTCTGCAATTGGATACTGCCCACACAATGTTGCAGCATGCTCTTTCTTTTTTCCCAGCGATGCCCTGCTTCACACTCACACTACAGTTCAAAGCAGACATTTTGTAATACTAACAGGCAAAAAGTCAGACCCACGATCGACTGAGTGAACTCTACCAGCAAATACCTGCGCGGCATCTATAATCAAGCAGAGACCTTTCTGAAAAGTTTCATTACTGTTTTTCCAATGCTTTACTCTTCCCAGGCGAAACCTTTTATCTCTCCTTTTTTCAACTGTAATTGACAGCTGAGGTTGTCGCCAACATGTTATTGAGGAGCACTAATCATATGTGAAGAGAACTGAAAAAAGTAATGACTCCCTCCTATCCATTTCGTTCTCACAGCCTAGATACAGACCTTGTTCTCTACCTCAAAAACAAAAACAAAAAACATTAAGATATTCTTATGCATATACAACATATTCAGTGTTCAGTATCCACAAACTAGGGAATTACCAATCTATGCATCTACATAAAAGCATGTACACTACACTTTGCATTTGAACACACAACGGCACTAAAAAGTAATAATATTTGGTGCATTTCTTTTCTGGTAAGTCACTTGACTTGACATTCAGTGCACCGAGTCAGATCAACTATCTTCATCGATCACGAAAACAGCCCGAGGGTAGGACCTCTTCATGAATCTGGAGGTTTAGGCGCTAATCCTACAATACAAATCACTGCGACGCGGACTTGGAAATCAGTGTTTGACCACGACAGCCGGGTCATTACAGGGTAATGTCGATAAGTTCAGTCATGGCCGATCGGTGCTTTGGAAGGGTATGGTGCTTGTATGTGACAACTTTCTGCTAAAGGAACACGTGTGATGCGCGTCATTTGACAACGTGTCCGTGACATCACTGGCCTCAAACCATGAAAGCAGGTCTGCCACTGACCCAAAATGACCGCACTAATGTCCCTACCATCTTCCATCTGCAGCTAAACTTTTGATTTGTATCCATCTGCATGACCTGCACATGCAATATATCCTGCAGTGCAGATTTGCACAGCATACATAGTAATACACTAACTACGTCTGAAACTAAACACCCAAAATAGCTTTTTACTTAAAATGTTTCCCTCGCAAATTTTAGCACAGCAGATAGTTTGTTTTGGGGAACCAACTTTATATTATTTGCTTTCATCGTAAACAAATTGGCTTCTTCTGTTTGAGAATTATTCCTGAAGTGAGTCATATCTTTCAGTCGCTTGAACCAGTTGCTCATATACCTTCTTTTCTACCCTGGCAGAGCTGTCCCTGATCTAGAATTCAGTATGTATCGGCAGAGGTCTTGTCACTCTTCTTCTGGTGTCCGTGCTCTGGCTCTCTGTCAAGCTGTGCATTGCGTTCTCATTGAGGTCAACCACTCTGGGTGTCTTTGATAATGCATGTGGGTCTTTTCATTCCACAGACCTGGTTTGACGTGAAGAATTGTTTCGTTATTGTGACCGTTTTTGTTTTTGTTTTAGAGTGATCCTGATTTTAACCCTTTAACATGAACAGGTATCTGCCAATTCAATTCAGATACCAAGCCAGAGCACGGACCTATCAGCGTCCTGTGAAGAGATGCTGGCAGCTGCTTTTGTGGTTTTAGTTGTGTGTGAGATGACACAGGCAAGCGAAGAGGTTAGCGTAGATGCTGCAATAGCATCAGTTTTATGAGAACTGTAAAGTATGTATTCACTGAGAGAAGAGCAAAGAACCGTACGAAAGGCTTTTCTCGATGTAAAAGATGTTTTCACTCTTTACCCAGATTTATTTGGCAGGAGCTTGATTGACAGATGTTTCATCCCATCACCTGCCGAGTATTTTTTTTAGAAAAAGTGCCCGCATTTTTTTCAAACAGTTTCCAATGACTGCTTCTCAGATGGTTCTGTGTAACAAACCTGGGGGATCAGGTTAGTATAGGCTGTCATTCTGGGGAAAAAACTTTACTGTTGTTGTCAATCTGCGTGCATTGGCATTTTTGAATTACACAGGTTATGTGAATGCTTGAATTGAGAACTATGTTTTCTATTCCATAACTCCTCAAGCCCAATTTTAAGCCCAAAATCCCTGAGTGTAACGGAAACCTGCAGCGTGTTACTTTCACTTTCTTTGGGTCTTAGGCTGAAGAAGTTGAAGAGGCTCTTGTCTCACATTCGGCTCTGCTTACAGAATCATAACTACACACGCACGCCAAAAGGCTGAGTTAGAACAATATACTGACTGCAATATTGTGTCCTCTGTGTGTGTGTGTGTGTGTGTGTGTGTGTGTGTGTGTGTGTGTGTGTGTGTGTGTGTGTGTGTGTGTGTGTAGCACAGCTTGTGTGTGTCTGAGGTATTACTGCAGACATGCTTGGGAGGTTTTCATCTTCTGGAGTCTGTTGCCTCAACCCTGCAGAGAGAAAGAGGAAGAGAGAAAACAAGAAGGTGTAGCGGAGAAAGCCGACAACGGGGAAAGTGAAGAAGAGAGTGGTGGAGAGAGGTGTTTTTAGCAGAATTAGATTGTTCCTGAGTGTGAGTCAGGCTCTCTGCTTCAGCCTAATGGTGATGGATGGTCCACCGCTCTGAAACAATGGAACACACATAGATGTACAGCACAGTGAGGCATTCACACACTCACAATGCACACACTTAGAACCTCCAAGCTCTAACGACGGGTTGATGTTACCTGATAAGATTTTGGTTCATTTGGAGGGTAAGCCATTCAAATTGGTCAAAATTGACTAAATGAAGACATGAGACAACACAATTTGAGAAATTGTTTGTGGATGAAGGAAATCCTGAAACACTTAGCAGCTATTGCCTCAGCACCTCAGCGAGACACTTGGATTTCCAGAGCCCTTCTCTGAAAACAAAGGAAGGAAAAACTTTTGTCGGAGCAATGTCAAAGATGATAAAAGACAGACTGAGGTTTGCCATCAATGTGTCTCCCAGAATTCCTTTAGAATGAATCAAGATTAGGATTATTGATTCCAAACAGCCATTCATTTGATGTTTTCTAATAACCAGATATAACCAAAAGCCAAAGATAAACATCACTCAATCACTCAAAGAAAGTCAATGCATGAAATAAAAAATAACCTGGAGTCACAACCTACATCCTCTCTCTAAACTTCACTAAAGTTTTGGAAACGTACTGCAAGTTAGACGTTTATGTTGCATCACCTACATCTGACCTGAATGCTGATGGACATGGGAGTTTTTCTTCCACAGCATCGAGTACAGACTCAGAAATGAGTTTTGTACGGCAGGAATTTCAGCACCTCGTGGAACAATTGTTAAGTCACAAGTATTGATCAATACTGCCGGCTGAAAACAAAACAAAATAATCTACAAAGAGTAAATGTGCACAGGAAGAAAGAGCATTTCTAGTTAGGTCGCAGTGTTGAGGAATGAATACGATGTTTTGTGGGATGCCAGGATGAAAGGCAACATACACCATTTGGACTTTGCTGCGTGGGATATATCAGTGAAAATGTTTCAAGGCCAGTTAAGTTGATAATGAGAGAAGAGAGAAAAGGCTTTATGTCGACATCCACTTGAAAAATACATGTCTTGGTTCATCTCACATTTGTCTTTGTCTACCCTGAAACCACAAAATTCATTTTTGGCCTTCACTGTATACATGAATTTCTGCTCATTGTAATGGGAAAGCACTTATCTGCCTAGTGGGTCAATGATTTCACTTAATGAAAAGACACAGGTTTATTTATCTATTTCTTTGACATGTTCGATAAAAAAATGAATATGAGCTTTGAAGGTTGAGATTTCATACTGATACGTTTCTTGAGAATGAATAGATCCTCCAGTCCCAGAGGTCGATGGACTTTTGAATACACATTATGTGTGGGTTTATATTCTATATTTGTTTGTGCCCGGGGTCATGTCTTGTTACTATATGACAAGGCTGCTTGGAGTACTGCTTCACACACAAGACTGTGACCCTGAAATATTTTTTACCCATTGACAGCAACAGTAATAAAGCTTGTGCCGCAGTAAGTTTACCTAAACTAAATTGTTCCCAGCTAAATCAGTGTTCAGTAAAAGGTTGGAAAGTTGGTTAGCAGAGAGCTCCAGTTGGACAATTCCAACAGTTGGACCACGAAACTCCTAATATTTATAATTTAGGGGAATATATCAGTCGAAACATCAACACTGGATCACAGAATTTTGTTGTGCTTTGTTGTGTATGTTAGTTCAGTCAAGATATATTTCCTTGAACAAAGGAACAGTGTTGTGAGATCTGCCAGGCAAATGCAACACAAAACAAAGCGCTCATAGTAATGGTTCATGCTGCCCAAATTATTTTCACACAGTCAGCACATAACATTAACGCACTGGAAAGTTATGAAAGATATATGAAAAGTGACTGGCCTTGCTTAGTTTTTATTGAACTCATTAATATAAGTGACATTATATATTACTTTGGTCTGGAGAGGTTGTATTTCCCTTCAAAATGCAAAGATGACCTTGATTTGACTGCATCCCCATGCAGCTCCTTTAAAACGAAGGAAATATTGTGACTTAACTATTTATTTTAAAGACACCACAGAGGCTTTTTTGTTTGATGATTGATGATTTTCCCATCCTCCTGTATATGTTACAGCATGAGAATTTTGGTCTTCCGTTCTGCTGTAGTCTGACCTCTTTTCTGTTCTGCCTACTGAATTAACCACAGTCTCTGTCAGCTTAACACAGACATGGAATTCAGCAGAGGTAGACGCGCGAGGTGTGACCATCTTCCTTTGGTCTGAAATTGAAAATTGTTAAATATAGTATGTCCAGAATATGATGTATTTGTTTTTCTCTGTTTTTCCCAATGTGAAACTTGTAGTGAAAGGTGAGACAGAGGGTATCGAGTGAGCTCAAAATATTCATCCTTTTGAATGTGTCCTGATGGATGGTAAAAGTTGGATTCAAGAATGAAAAGCATGAGCAAGTTTAGAAAAATATATCCCTCAGTAAGTCATTCGGTTTTAGCACTTCAATGAGTAGGAGAGCAGAAGCGGAAATACTTGCAGAGTTAAGAGCAAGACACAAAAATACTGAACATTAAAGGTATTAAACGCATTTCTAACTGCCATCAGGGGGTGACTCCTCTTGCTGCAAAAAGAAGTGTGATTGTTTAGAAGTCTACGATAAAATTACCCTATATTTCACTTGATTTTACCTCAGTAAACATGTGGTTTTTTTTTTTATTAAATGATGGTCTGGGCGTTGTCCAGTCTGGATGTTATCTGTGTTTTTGTCTTTCAACTTTAACCCTTTCACAGTGTGTAATCATTTCTTGAAAGTTAATTGTAACATTGTTGTCATTTGAAAATGTTATATTCCGTGTTCGGTTGTACTTAGCTCCACCCTCTTGTGTCACTGGTGGTTGCAAAAACCAAGATGGCGAATGCCAAAACGCCAAACTCAAGGCTTCAAAACGGCAGTCCACAAACCTATGGGTGATGTCACGGTGACTACGTCCACTTCTTATATACAGTCTATGATACCATACCGTACCAGAGAGCACATTTACACCATCGGAGTCATGTGGCGAGTCATGTGGGTGTGAGACAAACACATGGATTCACTGGGCCAATTATAATAATATTGATTATCTAATTTTCCCCAGAGGGGAAAGTAGCTGACAAACAACTGTGACAGAAGTTGTCACCCACCAAACCTCTAGAGAGTGTTTGTGTGAAAGTCTTTATTCCTACATGCGATGGAAATGTAAGTTTTATTTTTTATTTTTTAAACGCAGCAGAGCTTTTCCTACTCAGCTGTCCATGCGTTGTGTCTTTTTCTTTTCTCCTTCCTCCGCACATTTGTGCAAAGCAATGCGTGTCAGTGGATGCTATCAGTGTCGTATCTTCCGCAGCACTGGCTTACATCCTATCTGACACTGTGTTTCTACCTGGCAGTGGATGCAGGTGCTGTCCTGGCTCCTGTTAGATATTGGCTGGAAGTCCCACTCCTGTATGATATTCGTCCATCTATTGTCTTATCTCATTGCCATTGTCTACATTTGCTGTTTTGCTGTTTTGAACCCACAGGGTATTTTCTTGTGAGGCTTTCTTGAGATGTTTCCTTGTCTACTACAAGGGTCTATGGTGATTTATTTTCACTTCACTCTATTTTAGTTTCATGCACACAGTGGCTTAAATCCAATGCAACAACCAGCATACTCTGCTGTCAATCCTGCTAATATGACTTCCCCTCCTCATGAGTAGAGGATTTTACCTTGAATCCACTCTTCCATTCCTCTTAAAAATGCTTTAAGAACAAGTTCCTACACCCTCCACAGGCAGCTCAAGCAAGCTGTCCAAGATTTTAAAGTTTGTGGTAAATTCTGGTCTTGATGCAACAGTATCTGAATCAATACAAAGTGGTAATACACCTTCCAGTTAAGTGCACTCACTTTAAAGGGGATGTAATTCTCAGTATATGTTGATTACAAATGTTCTGTCTCTTTCTCTCATTCAGCAATCCATTCTTTCAACTTCTCTTTGCAATTAGTTGTTCTGTTTCACTGGTTTATTTATTGATCTAACCTGGCCGTGGGGACTGCTAAGTAGAAGTCCAGACTGTCAGTCACAGGATGATGCAACCTGTGACACACACATGTAGAGACAGCTACGTCCACAGTGGTCCTTCTGTGAGCCATTTCACCAGAGGCTGTGTAAGGTGCCACCTGCATGTGTGTGTCTGTGCGTCCGCGTGTGTGTTCTGCCCTTTGCTAGTGTACGCCTTATGATTAATTCTTGTCATTCATCCCCAGATCCCCAAAACCCATTCTTTGTGCTGGCTCTTTATCTCCCTCTCCGTCTCTTTCTCTCTCTTTTTCGCACTCATTTGCTCACGTCAGTACCAAATTCTCCCTGACATTTTTCCCATAATCCTCCAGTACCAGGAAGTTAAGCCCTGCAGGGGCCAGACTGACATTTAGGAACTGCTCTCTAAGCAGGACAGCTGAACTGCGGAGGCACACACACATTAATGCAGACACACAGACAGATACATATGCCCACATATACACACACAAACTCTCCCACACCACAGTCACAAATACATGTATAACTACTTAATTATGGAACCACTTTAAAAAAAGACATGTTTGAGGAAACATGTAAGGCATGTTTCTGTTTCTTGATGTGGCCATGTTTCATACCATCCAAGAAACAAACAAAGACAAGCTGTTGGCAACCAAATGCACCATACAGTATATTGACAAAACTATAAACAAAGGACACCTTAAGATGCCAAACAGCTGAGGCATATTTAGCAAATTGCAGTTGTCAAAAGTCATCAATAGGTCAACACTTCAATAGGGATTTCTTAATGAAGATATGAATTGATCCATCCTCATAAGTGAGGTGTCACTTCCCTGTACACCTGATGGCAGAAAGAAAAATAGGTCAGACAGTGTGTTGGGTGTTCTGAAATACTTGTGTTTGATTTGATCCCGTAAAATTATTTCTCTGAAGACTTTGTGAGCCATCTTTGCAACCTGAGTGAGTTTTACTTCTACTTAAGATTATTATCATAACAAATGGGGTAAGTTAATGCGGTTAAATGATTTGCGATGAAACAGTTGAATATTTCATTGCAACCTATTCATATTTTCCAAGTTTAGATTCCCAATTCCCAATTCCATGATGCCTACTCCTAGATACCTGCAATAATCCACGATTTTTGCAAATATTGACGTTTGAGCATGACATTTGTAAATGATTTCATCTTACATGCTTGTCATGTAACAAAGCCCAACTCTGTTTGTATAATCCCTACATGAATTAGTTTCACATTTCTATTTAATATCAAAACAACCTCCCTCAATGAGCCACTCATGGGCAAATCAATCCAAATGCAATTCATGCTTCCTTTCATGTTTTTTGCAGTTCAGGTACACAGATTATAGACTTTTCCACATAAGAATGAATGACATGCGCAACCTGTTAAAAGAAGTGGCCTCTCAAGATCATTTTTCAAAGTAAATACCAGTGATTTCTAACTGTGTTGACTCTTCCCTTGCTGTCATTTTATACTGTATGTGCTTACAACCACTCTAAAGTGCTGACACGGAAGGTAAACAAACCAGCATAAAAGAGCAGAAAGAGAAGGAATTAGATGAGACATGGAGGAAATGTGCTGCAAAAATGTGGAGGGGCAGAAGTGAAAGAACATCGTAAGGATGAAGGATTGGTTTGAGAAGTATGGATAGAATAAAGAACAGCAGCAGACTGTTGGTATCAGCTATCTGAAATGTTATGAGCTTGAAATTATATTTTCTGCTTGAAACTACATGTAAAATGTGATTTTGGCTCCACTGTGTCATTTCTACAACCATGGTATGTCTGGTGAGTATGAAAAAAATCTGCAGCTTTTGGAACGAGCTTTATTGGATCGGATTTTCTTGGGCGTCTTGCCTGTGTTCTCAGAAATCATTAGAAGTGTCTGTCCTCCCTCCCTCTCCTTCTTAATCGACCCATTCATCCATCCTTCCCAAATCTCCTCAGCTTTTTAGTTTAACCCTTAAAGGCTTATTAGCGCTCCTCCTGTGTGTGTACATGTCTAGCTGTCTGCCTCTCATGCACTCAATCCCGTCTCCTCCCTCCTCTCATCCCTCACTATCTCCCTCCCCGTCCTGCTCTCTCCCCTGCTCCCCACCCTCACCCCAATAACAGCCTCTGGCCATGAAAAGTTTTACAGATGTGAGTTGGCAGACCTTGTGTGGTTCGGTTTCTCTCTCTGTGTGTGTGTGTGTGTGTGTGTGTGTGTGTGTGTGTGTGTGTGTGTGTGTGTGTGTGTGTGTGTGCGTGTGTGTGTGAGTGTGTATGTGTGTGTCTATGCTGGCAGACCTTGAGACCTGTCAATGTCTCACTGTGTCAAACGAGGACGCTGGCATCCTCCCAACCCCTCATCTCCCCCCTCTTTCTCTCTACTACTTTCTCTCTCTCTCTCTCTCACACACACTCACACTCACACTCTCTCTCACACACTCTCTCACACACACACACACACACACACAGCCATGCAAACTCACAGACCGTTAAGAAATCCCAGCATGGTGAACTAAACTGGGCACAGATCTGACTGTTGCAAACTAGTTGCTAACTACCCTGCAGATACAGTTCTACCATACACACTGCGCTGAGTTGGCCCGAAAAAAAGCAATTTTGCTGCCTGGCACTTGATTGGATGTGCCCCACATGTTTGCCATATCTGCCTGGAAGACATGCCAGTCTACCTTCAACAAGTTAACTTGTTGCCCATGCTCTGTATTTTGGCTAGGAGTAATTCCTGTATGTGCCGCTCTCATATTTAGCCTGCGGAGTAAGTTTTAATTGTGTGCAACAGTCCAATGTACAATCAGTCAACCCTGTGGAGCCAAACACTAAAGGGATCAGTAGCCTTCAACCAAAAGGCTCGTCTGCAAGTTGAACAGTGTCTGGAAGTGTGCACCATTAACATATTATTCATCACATCTCATCTTGCTCTATGATTGCTGGCTTTTTGCCCTGCTTTTGAGTGTGGCTATTCAGAAACAGCTATAAACACTTGGGGATGACATGTTTGTGACGAACTTGTTGATGTATTTGCATTTGAATTAATTTATTCACGCACTTATTTACTTTCTATTTGCCCCTAGATGATTATTATTATTAGTATGTGGTGATGTGCATAGAAATGCATCCTCTTAATGAGACTGCTTTTCCATCACAAACTAAATTGAAATCATCATCTTATTTTACATAATAATGTATCGTAACATTTGATCACAATCTTTTGGTTTTGATAGTGTTTATCTTCATACTTTTTTATTTTTTATTCTCACTTGCCTATTGTACAGGGGAAAAATGGTAAGCCAATCTCAGATGAAATCGTAGCCTACGGCGTTGGGCTCACACAGAGCACACTAACTGCTGTTTATATGCTGTTTTTCTCTTTCCACTCGAAGGTTAAACATGCTTTACTGACATAACAGGATTCAAACTTTTTTTATGTATTGAACACTGCAAGTAAAAGCATATCAAATTCATGATTTTCTTCAAATTGATTTCGGAAAAATTAGGATTTACCAGGTGTTTCTCCCGAAACGTGCCAAGCTTTGCTCTACATGCCAGATGAGAGTAGTTTCAGATGGCACTCAAAACGGACTTGCACAGCTGTTCTACTTGAATCTTTATTAACTCTAATAAGAGGCCCAGACCTCACAAATTATAATAATAATAACCTTTCCCCTTTTCATGTGTTTTCAAATGTATCTTCGTTGTTTGTGACTTGGATGTGTGTCTGTGTACCTGCCTGGTTATGTACACATGTTTTTTTTTTTACAGCCTAAATATAGACACTCTTTATATTGGACTGAGGTATTGAAGGTTATTGCAGTCACTTGCTTTCATATGATCACTATGAGCAGATCAAATGTATTAACCTCTTGACAGGTAATGTTCCCTTATGAATTCCTCTGAATTGCTGTGTATTGTGTTGAGAACAGACGGCATGTCCCGCATTCAGTTGTTGCCTCACACTGTAAAGCCACAGGTTATGATTCATATTAACGGGAGATACACCAAATAGTTACTACTCATAGCCACATATGCTGCTTGAATAGAAAAATTACATATATGCATGTTTCTGTTATATAAATATTACAAGGAAAACTGGTCATAACTGAAGAAACTTGATGAAATTCTCAATAACAACATTGAGATATTACCATATGATCATTTACTTTCCTGATTTTAGCGGATTAAATATTTAACATTGGATCAACTTTCCCTGGTCCTCTTTTAAATACAAATTAAATACCTTCTATACTACAGAATGTAATTTATTCTCGACAAACCCCCACTCACACACTCTAACATCATATGGCATCTGGACAGCAATGTGACCTTCCAATATGAAACAGACAGCTGCCACAGGGA
Source organism: Ophiodon elongatus (assembly GCA_016806645.1). Lineage (NCBI taxonomy): Eukaryota > Metazoa > Chordata > Actinopteri > Perciformes > Hexagrammidae > Ophiodon > Ophiodon elongatus. The sequence continues at coordinate 1,300,974 of JACSYO010000476.1, read as the reverse complement.
AAATAAATTTATAGTCATCATGCTTTTTCATTATCTATTTCTCTCTATACAATTCCTCGCCCTCTTTCGTTCTAATTTGTTCTCCCTTCTCTCTCCCCTGTTTTTCTATTATACATCTCCTCGTCTTTCCCCGACCTTTTTCTTTGTGTCTGTCACTTTATCTCGGCCTGTCTCTGTTTCTCGTGATCTGGCTGCAAGGGGAGCAGATGGCACTGATCCATAACTTTAGTTAAGTGACTGACTTTAATGAGGAAGGACATGCATACAGAAAGAGAGCGACGGCAAGAAAGATGGAGATCAAGAGAGAACAGCAGATGAAAGCCAAAAGATTTCCTACATGTGAAAGACAACTCAGTCAGAAAGCACTTGATTTGCAAAGTTCAAAACCTTTTTTGACAACAAATGGAAATAAAGAACTATCTGGCATTCAACACTCTCTTCAATGTGCCCTACACAAACCAAGCAGCATATTGAAGACTTGGCAAGAAGCTGCAGTGTACATACAACTCTGACACTCTCAAGAGCGTCTTCACGGGGCATAATAAGCTACTAGGCTTAGACAAAATTCCACTCAGGGACAGAAACGATGAAATACAACATGGTTAGATGGTTATTGAGATAGGTCAGCTAATGTTAAGAGGTAACTTCAGCAATGCAAGCCAGTACTACTCAGTGTGTTAGTATATTTAGAGCCTGCATCTGCTCAAAGTCATCCCCTAAACCAAAAGTTCCAAATCGTTTTAAGGGCTCGTGACCTCTGAAATGAAGCCATGTCTACAAGCACATTAGTGTCCCAGTTAAAATTGAGTTTTGGGAGTATTCTGTTTATGCATTTGAACACATACACATGAAATGCTGGTTGCAGAAACTTAGCTAGATCCAATCCCAGTTTTGAGACACCTTAACTTGGAGATTGTAGTCCCAAGAAGAACGACAGCATTACGTCCTTTTCACACCAGGGGCGTGACGAAAATGCAAAATACCTGCATGCAAATGTTTTGCATTAAAGCTGTTTATACCGGCAGGAATGCAAATTTGTGAAAGTTGCAACATTTGTTCAATAAATGGATTTGAATAGATTTGCGCAAGCAGAGGACCAACTACCAGGATCTTATTGACCCAGAGCATCGTATGGCATCGTCTGTCTGAGGAAATTGTTGTATAGCCTAAACGACTGAAAGCTATTTTATAGAGTTTCCTTTTTGTGAAATACTCTGATGAATTTTCCTCTGGTAAATAGTAACGCAGTGTATATGTCACGGTTCTGTTATTGTGAAAGGTAAGAACAGAAGGCGTGGAGCTGATATGGGCCACCTTTGTCAAGGTTGATAGGAATAATACACTTTCTGACTACGGAGCCGCTGTCTTGTACAATATAGTGTACGTTTTGATTATGGGATGTTTGCTCCATACAACATGATCACAGTGTGAAAGCTCAGAAAAATCATCCTTTTTCTGGACATAAAATCCATCACTAAAAATAACAGGTGGGAATTAATCACAGGAGGAAAACACCCCGTGTGTAAAGGCCTTTAGTTGTATCAGCCAGTGCTCCGAAACGGTATACGCTTAATTGACAAAGCCCTATAGCGGCTGTAGTAATAATGACAAGAGAGAAAATCAGGTGACGTTTTATGAAGCAATAAGTCTGCATATTGAGGAGGTCGGGCTGGATGGATGGGTGAACAAAACTATGGACTTTAACACAGTCCCCGAACCGTAACAAAGCAATCATTTTAAGCCGAACCATGATGTTTCCTAAACCTAACAAAGTTGTTTTTGTGCCTAAAGCTAACCAAACATTCACCATAGTGTTGCCACATCGTAAAATAGAGTACAAAAAATACTTAAATCATTCAAGAGGAACTTGGATACCGTGGTATTTTAACAACTAATCAAGGTGTTTGGTGAAATTCTGCTTTCTCTGTCGGTTCATCTTTGACTGAGCTCAATTGGAAAAACCCAAAATACAATAATGCACAATGTAATGAAATGTAAATGACAGAGGATACTCGCGATATCACCCATTGCTTCCCCATTAGATGACTGATACAACTGACAAACCAAATCTAGCAGAGCGTGTTAATCACAGCGGCCACCAGAAACCAAAGGGAGTTTACTCACTCGCCGCAGAGAGGACAAAGGATGGCAGGGATGCCAAAGCAATGCTTGACAGATGCAGGTAATCAGAGGTCTGCATAATAGGAGACGGATATACTGCACTACCAGGATATTCTATGTTCCATGGAGACGTCATACCATTAATATGATCAAAACCAATATAAGAATCATAACTACAATACTACTGTGCATGTATATGTACTGAACACTCCCCAAAACAAATGACACAGTTCACAAAATTTATGAAACAGGCTTATTAGAGTTAAATATTAGAGTTTAGTTATAATATGATGCAGATGTAGCACCTTTCACTTGCATTTAGGATAAAAAACACATTTAACCACTTTAGACTAAGCAGTATTGGATGGATATTTCTATTAGTATATTTATAAGGTGCTGCATGACTCACCTGCCGTTTTAAACTGCCACATATTCCTACTAGAAATCTCAGTTGCTTCATAACGAAAATGAGAGTTTCCTGCTTTTGTCAACTATTTGACATCAGCGGACATTCGATGTGTATTGCTAATAGCAGTTCTAGCCAGTGCAGAATTGCTCAAAGCCTCTGAAAATTCCCAGTTGTGTAGCAGCTCTGTAGGTTTTACAGTCTTACAGGTTCTACAGTCTGGCTCCCCTTTCTCGATACCACGAGTTAGCTTCGTCTTTCCTATTTTGCTGCCGGGATTTCCAGTGCAGTGTCCCACGGGGAATGAACAGGCAGGGTCTAAAACACTTTCATGGGGGGGCGGCGGGCGGGGGGGACGGGGTATTTTGGACAATAGACTCGCTGTGTGTTCTTTGGATCTGGTGTACTCCATGTACCATAACTGCTGTGTACCGAAGATGTTTCATTTGGTCAAACTCCAGTCCTCATCATCTGATCATAGACAGGTCAATACTTTCATCAAGAGATTAGAGGAGGGCTCGGCCTCAGGGGTGAAACCCTGCCCCCGAGGGAGCCTCGAGTGCTTTCAAATGGACTGCAGCTAATGCTCAGGTTTATTTAATTTTATCTTACACTCATATGAAGTGGCATTGCACAGTTTCTTCTGCCAGATAATAATGGAGGCATCAGGTTGCCGTAGAAAAACTGTTCTATAATATATAGCATCATTTTCTGTCAAAACAATTTTTCATTAAAGTCAGGATCTAATGAAGACAAAGGTCTACACTTTAGTCACTATCGAATACAAGATTGAACCACAGCATGTAGTTGTCAATTCTTTATTGTTTCATATGCAAGGATTTACAAGACACAATGGTCCTAATATGAGAGTTTCTGTGCTCTAAAATCTTCAGGTTTTACATAGTATGGCGCAACAAAAAACATTTTCAATTGATGAATTAGGATGAATATTTAAAAAAGGCCTATACGAGCTTTTGAGGTGGTTAATGCAGGATTACCACTGCTCCACCCGGCTGAATCATTACTAAGGTGCTTGAGGCATCAATAAGCACACATTATGCAGTGTTTCACTTTATTTGACCTTCTTCAGAGCATATATACCTTTTGAGTTAGTTTAAAGATGTTTGGAGTGCTAGTGGAGCCTGGCTAATGGAACGTTAAAAATAAGGAAAACAAAAGGGAGTGAACCTCAAACATATCATTAACTAAATTATTAAAATATGACGTGCCTTCGTTCAGACACGCAAATAAAGGAACGCTATAAAGAGAACGCTATGAATTCCAAAACTCCATCGGTCCTCAGTGTGTTGATTGGAGAAGCAAACTATAGAGGACAACTTATCTGAGGAAAATATAAAAATAAATCCCTTAGCAGACTGAAACTATAATCTCTTTATCTTTTCTCTTCATTTCCTCTGCCTTCCTTTTTTTACCCATCCATCTCTTCTTTTCAATTTGTTTTCCTTTTACTTCTCACCTTTTTTCTCTCTTTTCACTCATTTTCTACTTCTCTTGGTTCCCTCTCACCTCGCTCTCACCTCTCTTCCTCCTCTCTACTAACAATTCGCAGCTTAGCTTGGAAAAAATACTTTGAAAAGTAATGTGTGTATGTCTAAATCTCTTAGCTTTAAATTGAGAGCTACTGGTTGTTATAACCCTCTCTGTCTCCCTCCTAAACATAAACGTTATTGTCAAAGGTTGGAAGGCACGTCTTATGCTCCCTCACCACCAGCTTTCTTTAATACAGTAATAAATAGAGGATTGACTGGCTTCAGAAAGGAATAACTTCAAGATTGAACATGAGACAAGGATGACAATGTAATGGCGCGTTAGACCAACAAGAGACAGAGGACATGTCAAACAAAGATAAACAAGATGTTAGTCTAAAGATCTGTGGCTAAAAGTTTTGAGAATTGCATCGGTTCCTCTAAACCAGAGATTTTCAACCACTGTGCCGCGGCACACCACTGCGCCGTGAAAGATCGTCAGGTGTGCCGTGGGAAAATGTCCAATTTCACTTAATCGGTCCAAAAAAATATTATTTAGTTGCCGCAAATAATTTGCCATTGTTGAGCGTCTGAGCCTGCAATACAGTGGCTGGCCTAGTGATTAAATACTCTTCCAGGCCAGTGGGTGGCAGTAGGTAGCGCAATAATTACCTTGTTAATTTAAAATAGTGGAATTAAATGATGCGCGGGAGAGGTTGTGGTGAAGAACGGCGATGGAGACATATTTCAAAAATAAAAATGCAGACTCTGAACTACTGGGCCCTGGGCAACCGTCTAACCAGATGAAAAGCCCAGAACGAGTGGTGGTAAAAAAAACAATAAAAAACTGTGAGCTCGAGGCAGTAAAGTTATCTTTCGTTTGGATTCACTTTCACCGGGGATCCGACTGCACCGATTCCGTTATGCTTGGTGTGTGGGGAAAAGCTAATAAACAGCGCCATGGTCCCAAGCAAGCTGTGACGTCATCTCGAGACGAAACACCGTCACTTAGCAACAAGAACAGGGACTATTGTGTTCGCCTGCGCACACAAACTGAGAAACGGGTAACTTTTATGAGGAAATCCACAAATGTGTCTGAGAAAGCTCTCAAAGCTACTTAGTAGCTGAACTGGTGGCTGTCGTGTTTTTAAATACACGTAAGACGTGAGAACAACTGCTCTTAATTGTAACTCTTTATTTCACGTTCCGCGTGCTGTCTCCCCGATACCGGCTCTGCCCTAGGATGTCCTTCTCACCTGAATCCCCCCTGGGTCCTAAGTCCCTACATGTACTGGTTCTTACATCCATCAATTAAACATACATGAACATCAATGTACCAACATATATTTATAATAAATACCACAGTGGCCAAATCAAAAAGCCCACACACTGTGGCGGAAACATTAATACTACCTGCCTGCAAAGCCATTGTGAACGAGATGCATTTTGTAACTTTTTTGGTTGTTGGTGTGCCGCGGGATTTTTTTTATTGTAAAACATGTGCCGCGGCTCAAAAAAGGTTGAAAAACACTGCTCTGAACATTCCAACTTACTCTTCAGCCGGAGACTATTTTGGACGATTTAATTTAGCAAAACATTGAAAGGTTGTCACTTTGTACGAGTTCATCATCCCATCACATAATGTTAGGCCTATTCATGCCGCACAAAAAAAATTCACTCTCAATCGACGGAAGTATAAATTAAGCTGTTATAGTGTATTTCAAAAGGGAAACATAAAATGAACATGTCTTAAATTCGGTTAGCAGTCAGAAAATTGTATTGTTGCTCAACTTGTGTCACTGACAACATTTCGACTTTTACATTGTCAATGGCGTCATGAAAACACCGATCATGAGCATTTTAAAGCTGATGCAGTCAGGCCTTGAAGTGGATGGTGCGGGGAGGGTTATGCATACACAATTCTGAACACCTTCCCAGCTGGCAACTGCTAATGCTGCTACTGATTCTACTGTGGGGGGAGGTATTGTACAGTAAGCTGGTAGTTGGCAAACTCAGCGCCTGATGGGCTCTTTGGCAGCTTTGTGAAATGAGCCAATGGCTCAAGCTCCACCACTGGATTGACAGCATGTCATGGGGAGGGGTAGGGGTCATCGCCTATTATACCAGAGAGTTTTGCTTACATCCTTTCCTCTAACACTGCCAGTAAGCCCTGCCTCAGTCCAATGTCAGTGCCACGGTAGCCTTTCTCAGACTCCCTGTGTCCCGAGTTGACGTTGCCAGCCCTACAGCTGCAGCGTACAGTGGCACAAAAGATACTGGCTGCAGTATGATACAACTTTACAACACTGTATTGTACAAGTTTAGACACAGGAGCCTCGTAAGGAGGCAGACATCCTTAAGAAGACAGGCCTCTTTCCCAGACAGGTCTCTTTCCCGGTCTAATCCATTTAACTTTCCAACTGCAACTCACTTCAAATTATTCTTCTCTTTTAAGTTTATCCTTTACTTTCAAACGTTAATCAGGTTACGCAAAAAAACATTAGGATAAGTATAATCGGTCTCCAATGAAATTGCCGTCAGCTAGGTGACGCGTACTCCAAGGATGAAGGGATGGATAGATAAATACGGTGGTTAGAGGGAAGGGAGAGCAAGCATTTGAAGGATGAATGGACTCATGGATATATGGATGGATGGGGTGAGGTGAAGGGGGGTAGAGGAAGATGCATGAATAGAGGGAGTGTTAGGGACTATGTCTGAAAGGTGAGGAGGAAGAGATCCTGAAGAAGACAGGCCTGTTTAACGGTCAAATGCATTTTTCTGTCCAACTGCAACTCACTTTGAATTATTCTTACCTTTTAAAATGTATCATTTACTTTCAAATGTTAATCAGGTTTACACAAAAACGTTAAGATAAGTATACACAGTCTCCAATGAAGTTGCTCTCAGCTGGGAGAAGCGTACGCCAAGGATGTCAACATTGAGACAGATAAAATCCAGAAATTTCATTTTAAATCACATCCCTTTCATGGGAATCATAATATATGCTTCATTTCAAATATCAATATTTGCCTTCTCACCTTGTGTGCCTAACAGGGAGAGAGAAGATAAGAAGCAAATGAAACTTGTTGGATGACCTTGATGTCCTTGATGAGTCCAAGAGGAGGGTACATTAACAAACCTCCACTTGCCTTTAGTGTGGCATTTGGTTGAGCAATTTTGAAAGTACGAACAGGCTTACAACTCGGACTACACAATCACTACCAGACTACTAAACTCTATGGACGGATCAGATCTGCCAGAAATTTATTTCATAACAAGAACAGGTGAAAACTACATCATATAGGGGAGTGTTTCGTAGTACACTTAATGGCCATTGCCACAAATACGTGGTTGAGAAAAATGATCAAATATGTTGTTTTTAATTGTGATTATCCAGCACAGCACAGCAAGAACTCTGATAATAGAAAAAGTATTTGACATACTGTCGAGGCTTCAGGCAATGCACTTTTAATTGTCAAAAATAATGGTTTTAACACTGATAAAGGATGGATCCATGTCTTCAGGTTATGTGAATGAAATTGCAGAGTTTATTTGGCACTTTTTTATGGTTTATTTTTTGTGCCTAATTAAACACCATTAAGCTGGACAATAATGAAGCATCGACTGTGAAAATTCAGACCATTTGTGTTAGAAAATGACTTAAAGAAAAATCCTTTCTTTTGCAATTGATCTAAAGAGTAATGTGTTAATTAGCTAATTGTCACTCTTCATCTCAGCAGCACAGTTAATAAAAAACAGCTCTTGTATGAAGGGATGGATGACTGAATGGGTAGATGAATACGGCAGCAAGAGGGAAGGGAGCAAGAATTTTAAGGTTGAATGGATATATGGATGGATGGGGTGAAGAGGTGAGATGATGGGGGAAAAGAAGGGATGCATGAATTGAGGGAGAGTGAGGGACACCGGCAGGCAGGCGAGGAGGCAGAGATCAAGATGAGACCACATCAATGGAAGAAAATGTTCGAGAAGTGAGAGAAATATTTCCTATTCCCTCTCTCTGATCTCTGTCTGGCATTCCTTTGTTGAAAGTTTTCAGTAGTCGTGATGAACATAAAATAATGAAGCAAACTGCATTATTTGAGATCAATGTATACATTTCTTCTTCAAATATTGACCTAAATTATTTCAATCCATGCACTGTAAGAGGTCGTTCTTTGCAGTGGCTGTTTTTCATCCAGGCAAATAGATATAACCTAATTGCATGTTTTGTCCCAGCATCTGCATCTAATGTGATTTAAGCATCAGTTTGCAGAATTAGCCGGAAAACAAAAGTAAGGCAGAGGAAAGTAAAGACATAAGATACAATTATTTATTTAACTAAATGCAAAGTCATTGTTAACCTCAGATTTCTAAACACAAACAACACACACACACACGGGTTGCAGCGGGTTTGCATCATTAAAATCCTATTGGCTATGTTTTGTTTTATTTTTCGTTGCAAAGTGTGTCTTGGTATGTGTCAATTATCTATTAGATATAATTTATATATTACAGTGTGTTGTGTACATTTATACATAGTGTTGCAACATTGGCATGCTATTTATAGTATTGTTTTGTACAGGAGGGTGTGGACAACCCCACAACCGTCAGTGTTGGTATGAATTATTAAATGATGAGAATAATGAGAGACAGGGAGAGAGAGAGAGAGAGAGAGAGAGAGAGAGAGAGAGAGAGAGAGATAGAGAGAGAGGGATAGATAGAGAGGGAGCGAGAGGGAGAGAGATAGAGAAAGATAGAGAGAGAGGGAAAGATAGAGAGAGAGATAGAGAGAGAGAGAGAGAGAGAGATTCAATAATGTTTGGAAGGGATCCAGTCTTTCCGGTGGAAGGTTTTCTTCAGCCTCTGCAACATCACTGAGCACAATTTGTCTGTCATTGATCTATCTTTAAACTTGCAACCTAGTGTGTTTTTTTTCTCCACTAACCTGTGTTGTACTGAAATATTCAGTTTGACTTGTAGTTGAAAGTGAATATGCTTTCAAATATTGATCAGTTATCAGCAGCAGTAGCGAGGAGTGAGGAGGACTGCTGCTCAGCGCTTTATTGTAAAAAGTTATTGTATCCATTTTTATTGGAGTATTTTGTGTGTAATAATTACCTATGAGTGTGTCTACACAGTCTCTTAGAAATTACGTTGATAGTTTGCAACAGAAAATACATGTTGTAGAAAATGCAATGGCACCATCGACGTAATAAAGACACGCTTTTAATTAACACGTCTGCCAAGTCGTACGTACGTTTGTTTTCCCGATCTGCTCGTAGAAGTTTTTTAAATCAAGTTACCAAGCGCACTTTTATAAATTTAGGGAAAACTCTTGTGGTCTTGGTTAAATATTGAAAAATGTCACAGCAGTGTTCATTTTGTTAACAACATTTTGTTCGACAATGACCTTATTTACCATGACTAAGACAAGGCGATGACGAGACGACACCAACGTCATTAAATACTAAATGAGCATATCAACATGCAATATTGTTGGCGTATGGAAATGAGACTAAAATATAGTTAAAAAAAAAAAAAAAAAAAAAAAAAAATCTGTCTTTATTTTCATTGACAAAAAAAGAGGAGACACAATGTTATAGGCTGTTTTTCTTTTTTCAATGCATCGGTTTCGCTTCCTGTGCTGCAGGCGCCACATCAGCACCACCGACAGCACACAATGAGCACAGTCAGAAGGACTCAGAGTAACTCACTTCAGTTAAAGTTAACAATCACAACAACACGGCGAAAAGAGAGAAGGGGGAAAGAAACAAGACGATACGTTGGCTGCACTGGATTCACTCGGAAATGTTGAATATAATTTGATGACAAAAATAAAGATTAAGATAAAGAGCTTTTTATTGTCATTGTAGTGATACAACGAGCTGCTGGCTGGCTGAGGGCTGGCTGAACACAGACTGAATGTCAACAGTTTTTTATTAACTAAAACAAAAGGGCGCTACTCTACATTGATGACACCTTGGTCGGGACGGCGTTATCAACTGTAACCGCCATATGAGCGTGGTGCTCACATGCACGAACATGTGCTTATTAAAGCACACGCGGCAACTACAATCTCTGCTCAGGTAGACATTACTCCACTCTATCTTTACACGGCATATGGTTGTTTACTGCTATGATAGTGCTCTGAATATAATATAGAAAAACATTTACGTAAGAGGAACATTTATTATTTAGGATAATTTATTATATTAACGACATGTCTTTTATCCATTTCCTTCTCGCTGCAATATGTTGCAAGGTCAGAGTTAATATATCGCCCATGCACAGTTTTAGAGGCACATTTAGTCAAGATTTTCAATTGATAGAGTTAGCCAGAGCTCTGACAATATTTAACTACTGCAGCGATCACTTATAGGTTATTACAAAATGATGTATTTTTAAGAGAGGCTGACTTTGGTCAAAAACATAGACCCATGGTTTGCGCTATTGTAACCTGGTTTTAACATTGATGTGCATTAGCACTCCACCTCTCTCTGTCTGTCTTTTTCTTTTTGGCCATGAATAATTGCTGTAGCTGCTTTTAAATACTGTAGGTGTATTGATCAAGTTGACCTATGGGGTAAACCTCAAAATCCAGATCAATGGAACAAACACGAGCCCCTGCTGTGAATTACATGTGTGTAACTTTTGCTGATGTCACTAGTTTCCAAATGTTCATGGCGAATTAAATTATTTTTTTTTATAAATTGGAGGCATTGAGTTTCTACACCTCCTCCATCTGGACTACACAGTTCCATCTCTTTATGTGCTGTAATACGCTACCTGCATATCAATGCTTGAATCTAGTTTGACTGCACATTGATTTTGAGCATTAGTATTGCCTGAAATAAAACATAACCATGAAAAACAACTTGCGAGGAAAGAAATGAAAGAACCTTCTCCTAGATTGATAGGCATCAAAATATGAAAAGACGGTTTGAATGGAGTTTTTTCTCTGCTGTCAGGAATGCAGTGAAATTCACATATACATATACAACAACATATACATTTAACATGCCAAAAACTGAAAAAAGCATTTATTTATTTTTATCCACAGTGTTTCTGCACTCGTTGCACTAGATACATTGAAATCGATATAGTTTTCTCTTTTTTGACAGGTTTTTATGTTTTATTTTCAGAATCTTTGACGCCATCAACAGAAAAGGAGCTGGAAGAGAAACACATGATGCTTGGACACATACAGGTCCCTCGGCTTGACATAATAGCAGATATGCTGGGTCACGTTGAGCAGACACTGCAAGTGTGTGTATGCGTGCGTGTTTGTGTGTGAGAACAAGTAGAGGACATGCAGCCTGGAGCAATGAATTCCAATAGCTTAGTACCCCAAGGATATACACACACACACACGCGCACACATACACAGTAATTCAAACCATCACACTAACACGCAGCTTGTATACAGCTCGAAACTATGTTTTATTCAGAACAATGCCGGAGCCTAAAGGAAATGCTAATGCAGAATTTTAAGATTTCTTACATCCTGCATACTCAGAGATGGATTGATTTGTTATGTGAGTGTGTAAGAGAGTCTTTGCATTGCATTATTCAAAACAAAGCCACAAACACAAAAAGCAAAACTACTCAGTGGGCGTCCAGGACAAATGTGAATCCATGACATTGTTCAGAAGGGCTTTGGTGGTGGAGGTTTTGTTAGAGTCGTCTGGTTTAAAGGGCCAATTCCCCACCTTTTTAATGTGGATGTCCAATCAGTGCTGATGCTAAATGCAGTTGATTCGAGCAATAAATTCCTCAGCGTGTGCTATATGGACCGAAAAAAGCTGAGTTTGCAAATGCAAAATCTGTTGCTCTCCCTGCATCCAGGGCCATTAGATGTGATGGTGACAAAGTTGGAGGCAAGGAAGAACTACAGGCTATTTCAGCTTGGATTTTTAATCTCTTCCTCTGAGTAGCCATGGGGCGTGCTCCAACACCACTCAAAAGAAACTTCCATAAACTGTTGTAAGCTCCATTATGTAAATAAAGTAAAAAAAAATAAAAACTGGCATTCCCAAATACGAGTGCAGAGGATTTAATGGATGAGGATACATTTGACAGTGTTTACAGTGAATTATATATTCAGCTGTATTTATTTGAGTTAGAGTACATGGCTGAAGAAATGCAGGGTAAAAAGCCATAGTTGTGTTTGCATTAGCCGTACAAAAGGATAATGCTGGTGGGGGCCCTGAGCAGGAGAAGCAGTCACGGCACGGCTCCTCTAGCAGGAGAACTCCTCTTTCTCGGTGAACATAGAAAAACGCAATATAGCTTCAATTGGCTGCATTTACCATCAACACCGATTTTGGACATCCACATAGAAAGTGGTGGATTTTCTTTTGCATCATCCTCATATTCCGGTTCAAACTTGTATTTTGGGTTTCTTGTTCAAAAAACATTTTTCTCATTATTTTCTACTGTCTGTCTGAACATACCTGCATTCACCCTCTGTCTGAAACGCTCTGTTTTAGCATCTCTCTCATTAAGTCCCCCTCCCGAAAAAGCCAAGTCTGCTCTGATTAGCTTGCAAGAAAAATATGGTGCACCTTTTGCAAAGGTTGTTCTCAAGCTGTGGGTGGAGATACTCAGAAAAAAACTGACTGGGCTGTCTTATTGCACAGAATGTGGGTTGGTGGTCACTCCAGATACCCAAATGTATGTGCTTAAGCACTGAAAAAACTTTAAGTGCTTTGCTCAAGGACAGGCAGGGGAAACTGGCTTGCACTCAACCTGGGGTGACGAGCGGCAACGATTTTGTCATCCCTCATTAATGTGATTACAGCACAATAAATTGTGCTAATTTGCCCTATTCATCACAAAGTTATAAACTCATTAAATATATCTTGAATTAGAAGAGACAAATGGAGGCAGAAACGTGGAGATAGAAAGACAGACTTCATGGTGTAAGGTGAAATGTTCCGTCAATGAAGCAACACTCACTTCTAGTGTATTCGCTAAGTGAACTTTGCCTTCCATCAGGGCATTCATGCATTGTATGGTGGAAATGTTAGATTTTCCTTTTAAAGATGTTTGATTTGGTTACAACTAATTGACCCCACTGGCACTATCACTTTATAACAGTGTGTTGTATTAATCGTGACCAGACAGTGACAAACGGTATTGTTTTCACTGTGTGTGTGCGTGTATCATCAGAGGCAGTTTTGCGTTCCTTGCCAGGTGTTTATATGTCTGTGGACACATTTTGTGACCGCAATAGCGTCGCAACCGTGCAGAAATTCTACAGGTGTGCAGTTCAGATAAAAATGAAGGCAGAGACCAAAGATGGGCATCGCAAGAGTAATCAACCCAGATGAGGTTATGGTTAGTGTTGGATGGAGTTGTGATTGAGGCTGGGGTTAGAGGGGACGAGTAATGCTTTCATGGAAATACAAATGTATGCGTGTAAGTGTGCTGCATAAGAACATTTGAGTACTTTAAACATACTATATTATTTTATTTACAGCTTCTAGAATAATATATATTTATATATAGGAATATATAGGAATCATCAGCGTTGATATTCACAATGTACAACCAGTGGATAACATGAGTAAGACACATATTCAGATTTTCCATTTTAACACACACACTTCCACTCACATGCACACTCGGAGAGTTAAACTAGAAGCATAATTGACATTGTTTCTCTTTACCGGGTTGTGATCGTCGCTGTTTTATTCCAATTTGCTTGGCCCACAAGCTTGCCGTTAGCAGCGCCTCCAGCTGTGTGCCTTTTGATTTAAATGAGGGATGCTTATAACACCAAGAGGCCATTTCAGGCAAAGTGAAGTGTATAATTTTTTCAGAAAAATTCTTTCAATTTTTGTAAGCATAATGTGTGTCCACTTCTGCATCTTGCAACCGTGACATCTTTTTACATGTGTATGGGTGTGTGCTATTTTTTTCTTCTGAAGCCATAGTGTTATAATCTCAACAATGTTTGAAATGACATTAACTCAGGATTTAAGGCACAAAAATTCAAATAGAAACCTAATATTGACGATGGTATGCAGACACTACATACATTTAAAGATTCACTCTCACCACATATGTCTTCATGTATGCTTCACTGACTCAAAAGGCATGTACAGGTATGCTTTTAAAAAGAACACCCAACACAACAATAGGAAATTAACACTTGATTTTCTTACATGACGCTCATAAAGCTGTCTCGACCTCAGCCGTGCTCTACTCTCTCAAAAACATCTGCCACTGATCTTCACTAACATATTCATGAGCCTTGAAGTTCCTGGTTGTGACCGCTGCTGCACTCTTTCTCCCTCAAGGTTTGTCTTCACCGGATGTGAATCAGTCACATTTTGTAGTCATCTGTCTGTCTGAACAGAAAGACAAATGTTGCTGTCTGCACCAGCTCAGTGCAGGCTGGTGCTTCATCAGCTTCCATCACTCATGCATCAGAACAACCTGAAGCATTGTTCTATTCTTGAAACCTAATTTTCCTTTTGCTTGCACTCATAAACCAAAAGCTCTGGCCATCTTGAATCAATCTTTATCTTACACAGTAATTTAATGCTCTAAAATGAAAGAATTCAGTTGGCCATGAAGCAAGAGAGTGAGAGAAAGATGGAGGGAGACAAACGGAAAACAAGTATGAAACTTAATTGGATGGGAAGTGAAGTGGTCTAGCTCTGAACCGCTGGTCCCCCTCAGCAGTGCTGCCCATTCTGATACATTTGCCAGATATGAAAGTCGGTTTCTTTGTTTTTGGTGCACCAACCCGTCTTCCATCATGTACTGGCAGGTTTAAGACTGCTTCGTTACGTCAGTGGTGCCTGTTTCAGGGGTTTTCTCTGCAGGCTTAACAGGAGGGTACTGGTTTCAAACAGCCAGCTGGTGCCACAGTGGTGATGCTGCCAGATTATTAATAATCTGCACCCATCTCCTCTATGACATCTTGGAAAGCAGCCACTTCAATTTGCAGTCCAATGTCAGTGACAATCCTTCTAGCTCTATAAACATAAAATTTTGGTGCACCCCATGAATCTCATCCACTCTTAATTTGTGTAGTCCCACTGGTGTATCTAGCATTGTTCTTTGCAACAGTTTGTACTCAAGAACTGTCCTTAAAGTGGAAATCCTTCTTGAATGCTTTGCCCCACCTGAACAGACAGCCTCCCACTCATCATGAATAGAAATGAGGCTTCGGAATTCAATAATTCATCCCAGTGACATATTTGTCCCCAAACCCTAAAGTAGTGAACATGCTGAACAGGTATTTCTGGTACACTCTGTTTTATCTTAAAGTGGCAACAGACAACATTTCAACTCCAGAGACGACCGGATCGCTTTCCGTTTTCCCCAGAGCCTACTCCCTTAGTGCAACTGACACAACCACTAAGCACTGTGCAAATGAACATACAGTGACGTCACCAACATGCAGATGAGCGCAGGACACATCTGCCAACTTCAAGTGACCTTTGGAGCAAGTGCCAGCTACTTTGATTGGAAAAGAGCTGGAAACACATCAAAGGGCACCCTGCCTTTTGTTTTCACACAGTTGTGTTTGTATATTGTGCTAATTACTCTAATTACATCGAGTTTATTTTACTATTTTATGTTGAGTTTGATGTCTGAATACTTCTTCTGCAACTTAGTCACTGGACTCCAACAAAACTGAGGTGAAACGACTTCACAAATGTGGCACCAGATGTTACAATAGTTTGAGGACATTGAAGATCTAGATTTCAGCTTTGGGTCTGGGTTTTCACACCTTAGGAAAGTCTGATGGCGACTGATGGCTAAGTGAAAGAAACAAGAAAGTTCATGAGCCAAACCTTTGTCTTCAATTAACAGTTGGCTCGAGACGTAACAGCTCTCAAAGCTGGAGTTGTTAAATGTGAAGGCAGCACCAACGCCCCCCGGCTCTGAAACACCACTAGCAGTTACCTTGCTGTTAGTCAGCAGCTTTTAACACCTCCTCTCTTGGAGCAGGTTCACACATCATCCATTCCCTCCAGTCTGTGAGAGGACATAAAACACCCTCCCTTCCTGCTCCTGACCTCAAATACATCAACTGCACCACTTAAACTAGTGTACAATTACTACAAACACCTCTGCAAAGGTGAACAAACTGGAGCAAAACCTGAGAAAGAGGTGGCGCAGTTCCTCTACAGTTTTGTCACCTGTAAACAGCAGACCAGAAGACAGAGGGTTTGAGGAGGAGGAAAAGACAGGAAGTGCCTTTTTGGCTCCAGCATCAATGGGGAATAATTGACTTCATGCTCCACAGATGTCTCTCCACCGTAATACAAGCGGTTTTAGTGAGTGATACCTGGCAAAATCTGTTATCTGTCATTGTGCCTCTGTAAGTCTCTGTCTCAGGCGATAACTGCAGCAGGAACACTCTGACCTTTTAGTGGGAGATTCCCCTCATCCATCTATCTTTTTCTCTTCAATCTTCTACTCCATCACTCACTCCCTCTCTTCCTTTTCCATCCTAACATTCATTTTCTCTCCTTGAACACGCCCACCTACATCCAAACGTACCTGATTGCGTTCTTATATCCCCTCCTTGTTGACAGTTTATGAAAAAGGAAACTAATTATACAAATTATTTATGAATCCGGTAATCATGAAAATTATATTTTATCTGAACATTTAAATACAGTGCTGAGCGTTTTAACTTTATTAAAAGTGCTTTAAAGTAATAATTGAGTCATCATACTTTCCTCGAAAGAGACTCCAACCTTAACAGAAGCAGTATTTCCTTGCTAGTTTTAAAATCCAAGTCGAATTTATTACTGCAAAAGTTTAATGTTCTTTTATATGGTATTTTTGCAGATATGGGGCTGATTTATTGCTGCAAGTTTAAGGACCAAAACAAAGAATAAAATGTAATGATGTTATTGTCTGTCTTGTTTTTATGTTGTTGGCAATCTCTAACCGTGATCATTTGCTCTATATTCTGCATTTTCATAGCCGTAGAAAGCTTCTGGTTGCTACAGTAGTTTCTATGATGTAATTTCTCTGGTTTCACTTAAGGATACTAACTGAAATTGAGATAATATTTTTTCCAGGGCTGAAATGTGCACTTGCTGAGTGGCACATAATGGATCTCATTTCTAAACGTCGCAGAGGAACATATGAAGGCAAACACAACTTTCTAAACAAACTTTGGGGTTCATACATTTTGTTTTTTAACTTGCCGGGAGAATTTGCCTACCATGTACATAACTCATGTTTATGCACATAAACTGGAGAAATAAAAACTGCGACTCTGATGGCAGAGGGGATGAAAACTCTGAAAACTGTTTGAAATTGATACAATTTAATTAAATATGACTTATAATGTATTAGAAATACTTTTTAGGATTTAATAAGGAATCATATTTCAATGGAACTGCATTTCTTAATAATACTTGCAAGCTATAACATGTAGTCTATTCCCATGAATAATGTATTGTTTTAAACCAAATGCCACTGCTGTGCACTAGCCTATGGATTTGATCTGTAGTTTATAACAACACATTACCGAAAGACATATTAGTTTACTGACTAACTCTTACAATGTCCAGTTTATTTCACACAAAACAAGTCTTATTAATTTAAATGATCTCGTGGATTGACTCGATGGTGTCTTTGAGTTTTTGGGACTGAATCTAACAGTACACAGCCACTGGAGAGTTGAGACGTATGGCATGCATTAGTTACCCTGGGGCTGGGTGAATTCAGTAAGGTGGACATGCACCAAATCCGTTGACGTATGTGAATTCAATGGAGAGCATAATGGATATGGCTAAGCGAGTTATCTGGCCATGCGTCATATCTGAATTGGCATAATCATGACTGGACCTCAACTTTCTACAAATTAGGTCCGCTCATTGCAAGGCAGCAGGCTCTCGAAACTCTGGTCAATCAATCAAACTAGGCAATGCTGATCAAATATGACTCAAGATTCAGTTATTTCTCGCATCAAATGTTTTCAAATACATATTTTAGTTACTGTTACCCTGTAAATTCGGAAAGTTTGTCACCCGGTCGCCATGTTGAAAACAGTCGAGCCAAAACCAAACACCGCCATTTCTTTCTGTTTTGTAGGCCATAATTTGTGTATCACCACCATCAGCTGCAGCACCACCGATCCCGCTGGAACACTCAGCGACTGCGCAAATACAAATTTCTTCTTGTGTAAATAAATGTTGGGTCATCCGGTGCTTCTTGCATAGCTCTTTCCCCCTCCACTTCGTCACTACCACTCTCAGGAGGGATTCTCTGATTATTGCAGCAAGTGGGTTGCCCTTCGGTTTCCCCTACCCCCTGCTGTCAGTGGCACAAACACTCTGTCTGTGTACAGCTATGAGCCTTTTGGCTTCAGCTTTCTTGTCGGACCACTTCTTTTTTTATTTCGGAGAGGGTCTGACCTTCTGAGCTGGCAACATTCACTGCCTCTGTCACATGCTGCCACTCTATAGAGCTTGTGCCAATTGTAATGCCCACACTGTGTCCACCAAACATTATATTCTTCCTCTCACAACAGGTACACACAACATTTTTCATTTATTTTTTGCTTTTCTGTGAATTTGGGATCTATTAATATTAATAAGGGGCTTTTCACTGACCATTTGTAAGTGACAATGGGAGTTAAATAGGTGCAGCAAGAAGCTTCCTTTTTTGTGCACCAAATCTCAAGTTGATTGAGATTCATGAAGGAAAATCAGTGTGGGACTTCAGTGTTGCCTCCGAATTCTCTGATGTGAATTCTATGCATAGTTTTATAAATGAAAAAGGCCCCTGGTATCTATTAATATACATAAGCAAGCCTTCTAGCTATCTAAGTGAGATATCAAAAACTCATGTGTTGCACATTGAGCGATATCTGAGGATTTTAAGAGCCTGAATTCAACACTGAGAAAGATATATGAAAAAGCATAAGCACAGGTTGAAGGGAGTTGAGTTTGACTCCGGCCCACAGTATGGCACAATTGACCCAGTCATATTGGATTGTTCTGCATTTTGGCTTGAAAGCCGTTGCTTTTGAACGATTTTGATTGATTTTCTACTGCCTTCATGCACTGTCCTTCAAGATGAAAGACCTTTTCACATCAACAGTAGAACTTGCCCCTTTCTATTTAAGTTTGATTAATATACCGGGTCTTCTATCGTGTTTACCATTTATGAACTGGAACTGAGTGAGCAGGCAGCCATTCAGGGTCTATCTCAAGGACTATTTGACATGATACATGGCTGTTGATGGTCACTCAGTGACTTTTTCTGTGATCAAACATGTGACCTTTCAGTAATTGGATGGTATCTCAAACCACTGTGTCACCCAGCCCATAATACTCTCTGACCCCCTAGTCCTCCATCTTCATTCATATCACCGTTCGGACATTGCCATGAATTGAAGTAAGGAAATAATTTAAAAATCAGCTTATGTTATTGTATGTACCCAGTTTCTCCTCTAAAAGCCTTTTTATTTACACTCTCCATCTTAAAATGTAGCAAGTTTTTAAACGCTGAACCTCGCATGAAGATGTTTTTGTATTTTTAAGAGAGCCGCATTGAGTGATGGCTTGCACGAAAGCATACACAATCTTTATTTCAGGTGGTTGTGAACATTGCAGCACAATGCCTTCGGACTCCTCGACCTTTGTAAAATTCTGAAGTCTATAAATCTAAAATATGGAACTTACATGACTACACGTGCTCTCTGATGAGACATGCACACATAGAACCACTATTATACACATTTTATTAATTTACAAATGAATCGAATGGATTTAAATTGTGATTATTATTGTGTTTTTATGTGTTTTATTTAGAGAGTGCCGCGTGTGCTGTTGTGAGATAATTGTATCAATTATGTGTACTCTGGAATTAGCAGGTTAACATTGCTGTCCAACAACGGCACTGAGCACCTGCCTGATTTTGTCTCTCACTGAATTTGCCTCTGTTTTGCCTTGCTGTTCTTTTTCTGTCTATCACTGTCGACCACTCTGACACTTCATCTATTCTGTTTCCCTCTCCAGATAATTCTCATAAGTTCCTGACATAGATACAGAAGGCCTTTAAGGAGAACAATTCAAATGATGATGTACTCTCTAACAATACAGCCTAACAAATACCCTCTGAGCAAAATGAAAAATATGTGTGACAGCAGGTGACTAATCAGTGCTCAGTAACACTTGAAACTTTCTTTGTGATTAAATTATTTTTTTTAATAGAAGACTTTTGGGATATGCAGTGCAGTGCCGTTTTTTCAATTTCAGAATTTTGAGCAGAATGTATAGTACATAGAAGACAAGGTATCTCAAGCACAAAATGCGGATCCAGTAGGGTTTTGCTGTATCCTTAGTGAGAAACAGTGATAGTTTATTAAAACAAATATTTCCATCCCTTGGGTGTAAATGTGGAGTGAATATGATATTGTTGGGTTTTCAATTAAATCACAGGTACATATAAAACATATATGATGTCTGTATGTCTTTCACATAAATGCACGTCACAATAAACACTTTTCTACAGAAGAAAAAATCTGTATCATCCATTCAAAGAAACTGCTGCAGCAGAGTCACCCCATCTCAACATCAGCAGCGTTTAGTTGGATTCACCATTGCTTCAGTCATGCTGTTCTTTACAGTCTTCCTTATCACGACCTGACATATGGGTACACTTATGCTGACAATCATAAGCATTGAATGTAAGCTCTTTGCACACAATAACATCCCTATGTCATCATTGTGAGCAGCAGTAGTTCCCGTACCTACACTATAGCTGAGCAGGGGGGCTACAGCTATCTCTGAAGAATGAGATCAGGGCATCAGTTGAGCTCATTTGAAATGTGCATAGATGTGTGTTGCCCTCAGCATATACTGTATTTTTTTATCATTGTCAATATGTATCTATATGGTCTGAGTCATCTGTAAAAGGATGACCAAGATAACCCAGAAAAGATTCATTTTCTATTGTCTTGGCATCAAATTGTGTTTGAATGGTCTTTGTGGCGTATGTCAAAGTCAGGACCTGATTGGGTGCATGTACTCCGCATCGGTAACACTGCAAGGAAACAATCTAACAATCTGTTTCAAGAGAAACACAGCCTGTTTAACTACCGCACACGCTTTCTCTGTCAGGTCAAGCAAGAGTCAAGACAACATTCCACCCTGCCTGACCATTACTCAAGTAAAAATAGTCTGATACAGTCCCTCCATCCTCCCATCAAATCTGCATGATCGGCTAAGCATACCACTTTAACACTCATTTTATGAGAAAAAAATACAAATATCAATATTAGGTGTGACAAAAAATACATTTTGCTCCTGTTCAGCAACCCCCTTGTGACACGATCCATGCCAGAGCTGTAGATCAAGTGCTTTGCAGTTTTCAGCAGCAGTCTGTCAGCTCTAACCCTGCTCTATGGCAGCATCTTGCTAAGTAACTTGTCCCGAGCTGACTGATCTTGAATACACTGGTCATTTCAACATGTTGTCGAGGTCATTGCTATGTGATTAGAGCTATACTCTCTTGAAAGCGAGGGATATACAATGATATGTTTCCCCACAGGGCTACACGGTGGTGTAATGGCTAGCACTGT
This sequence comes from Ophiodon elongatus, assembly GCA_016806645.1. Classification (NCBI taxonomy): domain Eukaryota; kingdom Metazoa; phylum Chordata; class Actinopteri; order Perciformes; family Hexagrammidae; genus Ophiodon; species Ophiodon elongatus. The sequence goes on along the minus strand of JACSYO010000476.1, from coordinate 1,279,388 downwards.
CACCTCACAGTAAGAGGGGCCCGGGTTCAATTCCCTGATCCCAGGTGGTACTTCTGTGTGGAAGCATGTTCTCCCTGAGGCAGTGTGGGTTCCCTCTGGGTTCTCTGGCTTCCCCCTGCAGTCCAAAGAAATGCAGCTTAGGTTAATTGGAGAGTCTAAAAATATGTGAGTGTGAATGGTTGTTTGTCTCTATATGTACCCTGCAATAAACTGGTGACCTATTCAGGGTGTACCCTGTCTTAAATACCCTAAATATGGAATCTTTCCTACAGTAGTTATAATATTAATAAATGTTGTTTCAGACTGATTTCATACACTGACTCATTCAGGGACACTAAAGTAAAGAAACCTACAGCTGATGATCTGATGAGCTATCATTTTCATAAGCAAAGCAAACAGGAAACTGCGTCTGCCGCTACGTTTTAGTACCTATAGGACAGCGCCACATCTAAACAAGCACATCACATTATTCTGTAACAACAGATCAAATGTATCTCGGACAATAAGTTAATCGTTTTTACTATATTTTAATATAAAGATAAAGCTTAAACAGAGGTTGATCAATGAGAAAAACATAATTATTCAAGGATCAGTTGACGGGAGGCCAGACTTGACCAATCAGATTCAACTATGTAAATTCTAGTCTGGGACACCCCTACAGATTGTAAAGCCCCTTGGGGCAAATTTGTGATTAGTGATATTCGGCTGTATGAATAAAGTTATCTTGACTTGAGTCTGCTAAGTCTACATGAAGTTTCATAAATATAATATTTGGACTATTTGGACCTTCGACTCAGCTCAGGCTATGCTTGGCAGTAATCCAACCAGGGATTATGATTACAAACCTGAAATGTGCAAATACAGTTTTTGTGATGAGCAGGAGAGGCATCTGACTTCTTGAACTGAGTGAACAATGTCGAAACGATGACCATGAATTGTGTAGTATTGTAAATATGCCAATGTTAGCAGGTTTGACATGATCAACTTTTACTTTTTCAACGGTTAATGCAGTTTGTTTTTTTTATCAAGATTTATTGATATATTTTAGATGTTTCATCAGATCAATAAAGATCAGATGATTGCTAACTATTAGACACTGAATTTTAGTTTTTACTTTTTGTTATTATTATATGGAATTACACACACAACAGTCTCCTCTTTTCCTTTTTTGACATCATGGATGGACACGCTTAAACCACTGTGCTCATCCTCAACTCTCTCTCTCTCTCTCTCTCTCTCTCTCTCTCTCCTTTGATGATTTTCTAAGTGTGACCTCATTGTTTATCTCATTAAACTGAAAGCTATAAATTTGACGCCCCTCATTCCAAACACACATACCCACACATAGTCTACATACTGGCACAAGCACACAGCGCACACACGCTCCCTATTAATCAGGTGAAGCCGGTGACAGCTTCACGGTTGGTGCTGGATTTACAACCCCAAAACGCCCTGCCTGTGCATGTGTGTTTGATTGAGGGTTTGTTTGTGTCCTGCTCTGATAATGTAAAGAGGAAAGAGGTAGTGAAAAGAGGGACTGAGATGTAGCTAAACAACGGTGTTGGAAGATTCCTCCTTCCCTGCAGGCAGTGTGTGAGACGAGAGAGTATCAGAGCCGGCAGTACAATGCTTAGATTCAGTCCGTCTCACTCAAAATGGATTCACACCGCAGTCAATCACGGCTTTATTAGAGATTACACACAAAAAGCATCTTTGACCACACACACACCTACACGCACGCACACACTCACACACCTTCACACACACACACAAACATACATTGTGCATTGTAGCGCAGTAGATTGCATCCAAATCACCACTATCTGAAAGTAATGGGAAGTGGTGGCTGGGGGCTACGTCCGCTTCACCCTTTAAAAACCAGACGCTACTTCAATATCTCGCTTCAATGTGCAACAGGACCACCAGGATTGCTCTCAGACTTGTCTGAACGGTGTAATCCTCCACAATGTTTGTTTTCTGTGTCACTGGTGACAGAACATGCCTCTCTTATCAACTGAAATACTTAGGAAAGATAAATGTCACTCGAACACAACGCCAGCGGGAGTAGACGAAGTAAAGACCAGTGTCTGAGCGTCAAGAACAGTCCTGATACGTTAATTTGCAATCGCACATCCGTAGATTTGTATTTATTAAATTACGTGTGTAGAGCAAATGCTTGAATCATTTGCATGTAGAGCAAATGCTTGAATCCTTACAGAACTAAGCCTTTAATTATTAATTGTAAATGTAAAAAAATACATCTGTATAAAGCAGCAGCCATTGGTTGTAGTCTTTCTTGTTTTGACTCTGGGGCTGTCACAATCATGAATTTTAGTTAACGACTAATTGTCTAAATCCAGGCAGGAATTAGGTGGCGTTATTCCACCATTTTTACTGAAAAACATTGTTGATCTGTCTTGTTTTAAAAAGAAAAGTCAGTTTTGTTCTTTCTTTAATTCCAGTAAGGAGTTTGATACAGTTTGGAGGGATTTTCTCTGGTACAAACTGTTCAAAGTAGGTATTAATGTTACATTTCATTGATATTGAATTCTTGGGAGTAATGAATATGTACAAACAAATCAATTTCACGTGTATTTGTTGTTCTTTTGCCGTCAGGGCCGAAGTTGTTGCTCACTTCAGGGTCACACTGTACTTTTACTACTACGAGACACTTTACTGCTAATTTCTGCTCCACTCCGATTGCCAGCACCTGTCTGCTCGGCGCAAAATCCACTCTCACACTCGCTTTGCACTGAGCTAATTCCTTAAGGGAACATATGCTCATTTTTAGGTTCATACTTGTATTTTGGGTTTCTACTAGAATATGTTTACATGCTTTAATGTTCAGAAAACACTTAATTATTCTCATACTGTGTGTCTGAAATGCCCCGTTTTAGCGCCTGTCTCTTTAAGCTGCCCTGCTGAAAAAGCCCAGTCTGCTCTGATTGGCTTTTGAGAAAAATGAAGCGCACCTTTGCGAAGGTAGTTCTCAGGGCGAGAATGGAGATACTCAGATGGAGGGCAGCATATTCTAATCAGCCTGCACGTGTCAAAGGAAACTGAGCCAAATCTCAATGGCTTGTTGAATGTTTTCTGATTTAGAAAAACACTGACTGGGTTGTCTTATTTCACAGATTGTGGGTTAGTAGTCACTTCAGTTACCTAAATGTATGTGCTCAAGCACTGAAAAAGTGAGTGTTTCTTGATACGTCTCCTTTAAAAGACCCATGCTACTCTTATAGCACCATGTATCCATCAAAACATTTTAATGTACATTATCTAATCAGAAAAGCTGGACGGAAGCAACAACTCCAGAGTAACTTTCCCCATAGCTGTCAAACACAATGCTGCAGCTGTAGGAGAGACTCACCACTATAAATCAAGAGAGCCATTATAGGCACATCTCTTTCAACATCTCGCTTCGTAAGCAACCAATATGGTCTCATATGAGCTGAAACAGGTTACGAGATTACGATCCAGACAGCCATGATCTCTTTATCCATGTTTTTTATTCCTGACATTGGAACCTTGTGGTCAGGTAGACACAGCTAATGAAGACACATTAAATTCACTTTCTACTTGCTGCCACATTTGTAGCATGGGCTTACAATTCCTGTTATTGTGGAATCCAACAATTATGCAAAATGATCATAAACGGCTCAAGTAATCACAATCAGGCAATTATGTAATAATTGCAGCAGGTCTATTAGACACACAATGTTCCTGCATCACAGTTTCAAACTAATACAAAATACATTAACTTTTGCAGCAGTCATGGGACTTCTTCAGCACACAAAGCACTATGGTATCCTTCACCTTAACATGAACACAGTATAATTATTGTCATGGTGTCAAATAAACCTCATATCACAAGTTGGCTTTTGCACATACAGGGTTTCTACAGGACACTGACAGTAATGCCATTCCTCCCCTCTTCCCCTTTTCAATCAGATGGCATCTGTATCTATCCTCACAGAAACCGAGGGCAACACTCCTGATGTTTTCTGCCATGTGTGAAACTAATCAGAGCCAAAAACCTGGTGAGCGCGCGTGTGTGTGTGTGTGTGTGTGTGTCTATGTGTGTTAGTGCGTGTGTGTGGGTGTTTCTATAGCTACTGGCAACTTGTTGTAAAGTCAATGATGCTGCCGCTTGTTGTACATTTCCCCCCTTTCACACAGACCGACACACACGTTCACACACCCATATACAATCTGTCTCTCTCCATACACACCCCACAAGCAACAATGCTTGTGAGCAGCTGGTGATGAACAAATATTCTCTCTGTTGAAGAGTGAGTGGGCATAAATGTCTACACGTGTGTGTGTGTGTGTGTGTGTTTGCAAAATGGGAATCACTCGATTGTGTCGACAGCAGCCGCCTTCCCGCCCTCCGGCACTGTGGCTCCTGATTGGATATCTCGTTAGTCAATTACCTCATTAGTGGATATCCCGTTGAGGGACCATGCTCCACTGACAAAAAATAAATAAATCCGTCCTTTTTGTTTTGGTTGGATGCTGCTCTTTCACAAAATTCTCAAAAAATAAATAAATAAAAGGATTTCTATGGTCCGCAGAAGCAGTTAAGCCTCCTTCTCATTTACACACATGACCGCTTTATGGCAGTCCCAGAGGGGCTCAAGTCAAATCGTCGGAATACACACTTGACAGGGTCTTGTTGCCACCCTGCTGTGAAGATGTTGCTGCCCTGCTGTTCTCGAGCGTAGCCACCGCATCTGAAGGGAGTCCCCTTCGTATCAAATAGGCTTGATATTTGCAAAGAATTGTTGATCCTGTCCCCACGGACAATGGCATATTAGCATCCAACAGCATGTGAAATCTGACTGAGGCAACTACCAGTGTCTTTCTCTTGCACGTTGTCTTAACCCATTACTTGTCTGCAGGGTGAATCGATGAATAGCGAAGAGGGAGATCACGTCTGAACTCGCCAGCACACTGCATTTTGTCATGCGGGACTCTACGCAGTTCACTGCTCATCCGATGTGTGTAACATTAAGGAAGATTGACGATAAAAGGTCGAACGTGATTTCTGACGGATCATTGTTGAATGGCCGTTCAGTCTTAAGGAGTCAGAAGGTTCAACAGAAGTGCTTGTCAGGAAGTACAATGGCGTCTGAAACCAAGACGTTGGATTTGTGAACCGCTGTGAACTTTCTGAATCCAGCAATCTGCAGTTCATGCACACTTCATGAAGCAATATGCAACGTGTCGGAAGGTTCGAGAGTTGGCAGGATGTGAACTGTTTTCTCATGCCCTTCTTTTTTTATAATGATTTTCTTCAAACAACTACTTCTGTCTCTATTTAAATTGCAAATTTGTACACTTTGCCTTTCGACGTTGTCAGATCACGTCCTTCTAGCTTTAGTGTGCCTGTTTTACTGCACAAGATGAGGTGAGGCTGCACACGGGTCCAACAGTTTAACAGCAGCTCATAATTATAGAATCAAACTCAGGAAAGTAATATAAAATAAACTTCCCCCTGACAATGTCTTGTGTGCGAGAACATCCCTCAACTCATGCTGCCAGCGTCTCTCTTGGCTCTTTCAAAAATAAGGTGTTTGTCTGACAGAAAATACAATTGTCATTGCACGGAGACAGAAGGACGGTGCTGATCTTTCTTGTGGGTCACTAATGAATTCCCTTTAAGCTTTGCCTGCTGCACTGTGCGTGCTTGTCTCAGGAGAACTCGCAGACATGTCAAACCCAATACAAAACATAATCTGTGTAAAAAGATCCCTAAAAGATTTGCCGTGCTCCACTGTGCCGTCCACAATTACAGCGATGAGGATTGTATATGGCGAAGAAATTGCAGATTGATTTAAGCACTCGTCAGCTGTTGTCTTCCAAAGAGACGAGGGGTGTCATCTCAAATCGTAAAAATCAAAGTGAAAGCTATGATCAGAACAATTGCCCGGTAATGGACACGAATAAATCGGTTTTTGGAGGAAAAAAAACAAACAAACAATCATGTATGGAACGTGGTTTGAGCCAGTGGCACCACTGCTGTGGGGGGAAATGAGGACAAGCTGACCGCTTCAGCTCTGTCAACACCATCACTCTGAACAAGACACTGAAGCCTCAACCTGCTTGCAATATAAGCTGCTCTGGATGAGGCTTAATATACAGTAGAATGAGTAAAGTATGTAAAGTGAACGTTAGTTTCCTGGGTTTCTAGGACATGCTGGAATACATTACATCTGCCTTTCAGTATGTCTACGTTTCGGGGGCGACTGCAAAGAAGCATTCAGAAAAGTGTTTTACTCATGCAAGTCTCTCCAGCTCGACCATCTCATTCTTTCTCAGTTTCACCTCCCTCTCTCTCTCTCTCTCGCTCTCTCACTTTCACACATACATTTCCATTTATTTTTTAGGCACAGACTCCCATCCCCCTCCTCTGTCCTCCTCCCTTCCCTCCACTCCCGGTCTACAATTCTCTCGCCTGAATGTTTTACATCTTGTACCTCCCATTTTCCCCCCTTCACCCTCTTTTCTTTCTCCCTCCCTCTTCCTTTTACTCCCACTTTCCTCCCCTCTCTCCTTCCCTTGCATCTCTGTGCCTTGTTGTCTTTCTTTTCCTTCTCCCTCTCTCACGCTCTCCTCTCATACTCATTTTGCTTCTCTCCTCTTCTTTAACTGCCTTCCCTCATCTCTTCGCTCATGTCCCATCTCTCGGGTCTCTCTTTCTTTTATATTCCTATATTCTTCCCTCTGCTCTCCCCTTCACACCCTTCTATTTCTCCTCCCTCACACCCCTCCGTCCCCTTGCCCTCTTCCTTCCACTCTCCTGTCTTGTTCTTTCTCTTCCTGTCTCTCTCTCTCTCTCTCTCTCTCTCTCTCTCTCTCTCTCTTTCACAGGACGGAAACCTCACACATGGCTTATTGATTTCTAAAAGCAACACGCAGACGTACTGCCGATGTAAGGGCCACAAATCTGCACACAGAGGATTTGAGACACATGTGCAGTTAGGTACATGCATACAGCCAGTGTGCACAGCATGCACACTACCAAGGCGTGCGGTGAATATTTAGATGAAGCCAGAACGATTAACACTGGGTTTGTGATGGGGAGAAAGAGGGAGGGAGACAAGGGTAGAGAGACTGTGCCTGTAGATGGCAGGAGAGTGCTTTAAGGGAACGTGTGGGAGCAGATTTCTCACTCACACACACACACGCACACACACGTGCGCACACACACACACACACACACATGTTCAGGTACACAAGCACACCCACCCACGTATATTCTCTATCTCTCTATTAACCCTCACACAGGCGCATGTATATGGCTACACCTGTGAGGATATTCCTCCGCCTTACATAAATTCCGAAAATTGATTTCAGAAAAAACAAACACACACGCATACCCTTCGGCACACCAACACATAAACGCTGTAGATTACAATGAAGCGACTGAGAATGAGTGATCAACAAATCTTAAGCACTGTCAATTACTTCGATTACGCTATGGAAATGACAATGACCAAGAACATGACTGGTTTTCTAAATGAGAAATGAGCTTTGCATGTTTCCCTTGGGGCTGATCAGTGACGAGACTCCTTCTGAAAGCCCCCTGACATTTAACTTCATTCATATTTCTAACAGAAGTGATGTTGAATATGGTGATGTGTTTGTTTTGTTTTTTTTGAGGGGGGAGGGTGGAGGGATGGGGACTTTCAAGCGTTTGGATTTGTCTGGCAAAGTGCATTTGTTTTTTTGGCAACAGTAAAAAAAACAAAAAAACAATACATAGTCCTATGAGCAGTTAGTTAATTAAAGATAAGGAACTAATTAAATTATTTGATGACAAAAACATATGAAATGAAATCACCTCATATTCAACAATGTCATGTTCATTTCAGTAATAGTGTAGTAGTTTTAAGTCCAAGTAATTAAAACTCACTCAACCTCCTTACTACAAACTGTGAGGTTTCCAAAAACTACACCCACCAGCTCCCTGCTCTCAATGGCCTCAATTTCAAGGACTCAACATCATCTCAACTCTGAGCACAGTTCATTCATAACCTTGGAGGGAAACCACATGCCATGCAGCCAGAAACGGATGGTCGGAGATGGGTTCTGATACCATGGCTTCCTCTGAGGGTAAATCAAAAATTGATGTATCTGAAAAATAGATACCCAAGACAGTTCATTCAGTAGTTACAATCTGCTGAGTGTGTCTCAGAATCAAACCCACACCTCAAATTCCACTGTTTAAATTCTACTGTTTAAATTCCACTTTTTACTGTACAATTGACATCATGGCCATTTAAATCTCTCCCTACGAAAGCTGTGACACATTTGGTTATCTCATGACAATGACATGCAATGTTGTTGCTGTTTTGAGAAAAAAAAATATGTTAAAATCCATTTGCCTTAAATCATGAAGATGTCAGCTGGCAGACTCAAGCTGATGATTATTATGATTTGAGTATGTATTTCCCAGGCTGCTCTTTTATATTCGTAAAGCATATTAGGTTCACAGCGGCACTTAGGCTTTTTGTTGTTATTGACTTGATAGCTACTCATCATTTTCTCTTTTTAAAGTAAAAATCTATACGCAATTTAATTCTTTGGCTCAGTATTTCTGAGAGCGAGAAATAGGTAGCTGTGTGTTAGACTGACAAAAGAAAGGGAGACGTCCCAATTACATCACTTTCATTACGGTATTACCTTCAATAAAGCTGAAACATGTGATACTATTTTGAGGTGACAGAAGGCAGTGTTCTTTATATCTTCCCTCATTTCTGTCGGCATGTTTTGGATGAGATAAAAATACAACTAGTAAAATGGTCCAAGAAGTTTCTGGGATAACAGAGTTGCCAAGATGCAAGGAGCTTATAGGAGCAGTTGTTGTTTTTAACAATTGATATAAGTATTATGCGTGGTACGGATAATATATTTCAATGTATAATATTTAGACTATATAAGATATGAATATGGAAATAATTCTTTGTTGATGTTTTACTGCATTTCCACATTTCCCCTGTGGACTGGGTTGATCTCACAGCAGAAGCCGTAGCAGCTAACATACAGTTGGATTGTGCTGCCTCTCAACATTCACAAATATCGACTAGAACATCATTAGTTGCCACGAAGAACTCAACAGCCTCACTTCACCGGACGAAGAGATGAGCGTCTGCGTCTATTATGTGCCACCAAATCCCAAACTCTTCCTTGTATTGATTTCATGTCAGTAGACAAGTGGATCAATGAGAGATGCCGGACAAACAGTTATTGCTTGGGCCATGTGACTATTGGATAAAGCTCACCATGTGGTCACCCTGAGTTATTCTTCTCACATGGTTTCCTTTTGGTTTTGAATGTGGCCTGGTTTTGTCTTCCTCTCTGTTTTTTGGTCAAATTTGGGCATCCAGAGGTAAAGTTTTGGCACGCGCCCGTTCCTCTGCGCACAGTGGACGACCCCGCCATTGTTCGTCCTGCGCACATACCCGGTGTTCCAAATCAACCAACATCCACCCAAAACAACAGTCTACTTTTCCCAGAGTCCGTTCTATGCTATTGTTTCCGAGCTAAAAGCACGTGAGTGGAAGCAGGAGCTTACGAGGAGCACTTGAAGGCAGCATTTCTGTACTGGCGGGGAGAAGGAAGAGACGCACCACACCGGGAGAATAGACCGAAGTACGCAAAGCAGAAGGGATGGTGATGCATGTCTCCTCTGGTTTCTGACAACAACAGGGGATTGTCGTTTTGTCTTTTCCTCGTCGGACTTTTCTCGGACAACTAAAGGAGGACTGTTCTCTTAACACAACGAGCAAGCTCCGGTTTGGCTTGTTTGGTAAGGAAACTGAAAGGAATGACTGATGGTGACGCTTATGTGGAAAGAAGTCCGATGAATGGTAGACTGACTGACTGAGAGGGTGATTCATTTCTCTTCTTTTCAGGAGGGGTGAAGATGCAACATTTTCCTCGCGGCTGTTTGTGAGAGGACAGGAGGAGGAGAAGAAGAGGAGGAGAAGAGGAGGAAGGTTTGACAGACGCGCAGGAGTGAAGAGACGGATGAGAGGAGGGTTATCCGGCCACAAGAAGAAATACAAACAAATGCCCCTGTACGTCTTCGAGGCACCGAGGGGCAACAGAAACACCGCAGAGGGGATTTTATAAGAGACACGGAGACTCAATACTGTGCAGAACGACGCGGGAGGAGAGGCTTTTAAGGGAGAGGGGGTTGGGGGTTGGAGGTTGGAGGGAGGGGGGGGGGGAAGCCAAACAGAAAGCGGGATATTTCAGAATGATGAGGAGATGCAGCCCGCAGGCGGCGTGGATGTGAAGCTCTCCCTGACTCTCTATCACTCTTTTGCAAGAGAACGGGACGGAAGAGAGAGACGTTGACGACAAGCGTCGGAGAGTGGATTTAAAGACGGAGACAACCTGTGCGCCCGTCCCGTCTCCCCCTCTCCCCCTCTCCCCCTCTGCTCCCCTCTCTCTCTGGATGTTGACTGAATTCATTTTGGGGATATGAAGGATTTATCTAGTCTATGTTAGAAGGAGGAGGCAAAGAAAACGCACGCGCCCCCCCCCCTCTCTCTCTCTCTCTCTCTTTCTTTCTCTCTCTCCCTCCCTCTTTCTCTCTCCCCCCCCTCTCTCTCTCTCTCTCTCTCTCTCTCTCTCTCTCTCTCTCTCTCTCTCTCTCTCTCCCCCTCCGTTTTTCTGGATGTGAAGCAGCATGCGGCCCGGTGAGAGCTTAGAGGGCTCGCGCTCGGCTCGCGGAAGATGCATTGCCGTTAATGATATTACTAATAGCGGCACGGAACGCTGTCTCGCGCACCCCGCGTCGCCAAAGAGGAGGATGAAGAGGGGGACGACGAAGAGGAGGACGAGAGGGATGAACGAGAGGATGACGGACCGAGGAATGACGGTGATGCGCTGTTTTCTGTGGAGTCTCGTTCTGAGCTCGCTCTCCTCGCGCGCCCAAGGTAAGGGGGATGCGACACGCGCACGCGCACGGACGTGCACGCACGTGCAAACACACACACACACACACACACACACACACACACACACACACAGTCATAAGAGCACTTCACACGCAGTGACATAAACGCCCTCACTCGCACACTCGCGGTGCGGGTGAGACTGCGTGCTGAGTTTTTTTCTTCTTCTTCTGCAGTAAAAAGAAAGCTGCTGCTTCTTGTGTGCGCGTGTGGGGTGAAGAAAGGAAGTGTGTGTGTGTGTGTGTGTGAGTGTGTGTCTGTGTAATGGTGTCTGCGTGCGTGTGAGGATGTCTGTGAGGTGTCTGTGCATGTGTGTGAGTGAGAGGGGAGATGTGCGTGTGGGCGCGTGCGTGGCTGCATGGTGTGTTGTGTTGCGGAGGAAAGAGGAGAAATAGAAATTGGCTTACAGGGAGGATGAAGGGGAAGAGGGATAGAACCGGCAACAGCCTCTTTCCCTCTTTCCTCATTTTCTGCTTGCTTCAGTTTGCTCTTTCTCGCTCCGTCCCTCTCCTCCTCTCTCTCTCTCTTTCTTACACTCTCTCTCTCTTCCTCTCTCTCTCTCTCTCTCTCTCTCCATCCTTCTCTTCAATACAGCCATTGAGCTGGTAGCCAATAAATATTCTTGCGGTAGCTCTTGGGCTGTGGCAGCGAACGTGAGCTGCTTATACCAAAGTGTGTGCATGAGTGTGTGTGCGTGTGTGTGTGTGTGTGTGTGTGTGTGTGTGTGGTGCGTGTGTGAACGTGATTTGTTTGTAGTGATGAGACCAGAGCCTTACACAGCATTTTATTCCCAAATATCTGCCACCATGTCCATTTGTTCATTTTCTACCCTATTTCAGTTAAACGATGTTATATAACGGTGGCGTCTCCCTTTTCCTCGCTCTCTTTCTCTCTTACACACTTTCGTACTTTGTCCCCCCCCGACTCTGTCTCTCTCTCCCCCCCGTCTCCCCCTCTTTCCTTTTTGGGCGAAATAAAATGTTAAAATATTCACAGTACAGCACACTTTCTCCCACTTTCTTTGTCGGTCTGCGTCTGTCGGTCTTCCTCTGCTTTCCATTTTTAGTTTCTCTCTCTTATCTTGTTCAGAAATGCTGTATGAACTCACACATTTGAGTGGGCATACACACACACACACACACACACACACACACACACACACACACACAGATATATACACTCAAACACACCCATTGCTGCAGCAGGTGATGCTTCAGTGGTATGGAAACTATTCATCACCGTATCTCGGGCAGAGGAAGGGATAGAAGGATGACTATAGGGAGGAGGAGAGGGGGTGGGGGGGGGTGGAGAGAATGAAAATGGGCTCGTGAGGCAGGAGGAGAAGAGAAAGTTGAGTGACAGACAAAGAGAGAAAGAAAGAGACGGACCGAATTCAAAGACTGATCTTCTGACAGCACCAATCCAGGTTGATGTGGTGAGCAGAAAGGTGGAGTTTGTGTAAATTGTTCAAGACGGACAAAGGAAACCTCAAATACTACCGAGGAGGCTATGAGAACCATTTGTCATTGCCACATGACCCTCCATTGTGAGGAGATCATGTGTAGGCTGACGGAGCAGGAACGTGTAGACACTTGGCTTTGCACCATCACCGATTGTAGTTTCTCTCTAAACCCCCCTCCAAAAAAAAAAAAATCCTTTTTGCAAAGGATTTCTTTTTTTAATGGTTCCCTCTGATGGACAGATGAGCGATTGTGATTTGCAGTCTGTCAAGCTAACAGGAAGACAAGAACGGTGGGATTTCCTCAGGCACAAAAGATCTAATTTGAAACCCTTTGGGGCACAGATCTTGGTACTGATCTCCTCATGGCCGCCTGTGAGAGACCTCATCGTATCGGATACGCTCAAGCTCCTCGTGGTAGAAATGTGCTCTATTCAAGGCTGGCTCAGGAATACTTTCAGCCAAATGCAAATTTCAATTATGATTAATAAAATGTCAAAGGTAGATATGTAAATTGAAAAAGCAAGCGAGCAAGTAAATCCTTTTTTGTGTGTCAAGGCTGGAAAGAAAGGTAAATAAACGTGTAATTAAATGTCCACTTGATCCATGTTGACATTTTGGGGACCAAGGCTTTAAAAAGAGGCTGGAAAATTAAAACCAGCCACCAGCCAAATGCTGTTACATTTTGGCTGTGGCTGGTGAATTAGTCTACTCTACCGGCCCTTGGCAGGTAACCAATCATTGCATGGACCTGCAATTCTTTTCTAAAAACCAATCGAAAAGGTAAAGTAATGAAATAGGCCGTAATATATTCACACCCTGTTGAAGCCAGTAGACAAAAACACAAATTTCTCAACTTGCTTAACACATTTGACACAAAGATGCAGCGCAGTTTCCAAAAGAGGGAGCATCTTTTTGTCACGCCATGGGTTCTAATTGAGGAGCGTGTGTTCCACAAAGTCTCGTCGTGTAATAAAGTGAGGTCAGGAGGACAATCTCAGGAGAAAGCTAATGAGAGGTTTTCAACACCCCAGCTTGCTTTGGAGCCCCGTCTGCGTCCTCTGACAGGTTATTATAAAAGTGTTGCTCTTTTTCTTTTTTTTTGTGCATATTTCTTGATGTTGATGTCGAGAAATCATCCTCAAATGAAGTTTCTCTCGAAGTCAGAAGATGAAAATGTGCTGTGTGAGTGCTCCCCCCCCCTCCCCCCCCACCTCTCCTCCCCCCCCTGATCCCCTCGTGTCTGTTTCATCTGCTCGCCTTCCTGCTGCTCCGCTCAGCTTAACTCCACCTCTCCTCTCTTCCCCTCTCCTGTCCCCCTGCCCCTCTGCTTTCCTCTCCTGTGCTCAGCACTTCTCCTGCGCTTCTCATCTCTCCTCTGGGCTCCCACTCTTCCTTTCGTCTGTCAGATTTGTCCTGTGGCTCCAGAGGCTTAATTTACTCACCAAACATACTCAATCGCACACGTGCGCACATGCACACAAGACAAAACCCACACACATTTCTCACCGTCTCCCGGGCTCTTAAATGTATTCTGGGCTACATTCAGCCTGTCAGAATCAAACCGAGGAGCGGCGTCCAACCTCGCAACCTGCACCTTTGCAACAGATCTATGTTCGAGCTTCTTTTCCACCACCACCTCTCAGATTAACCTTATCACAGGTTTACCGGCGTTATGGATTTCGTCAGCACTCAATCAAAGGACTAACACGGATCAATCATCGAGCACTAATTATCTTTCAGACAGTCGGGTAATCCATCCGTGGTCATCGGCGGGGTTACGGATTCAAACGGGTCCTTGAGGCTAGTCTGCAGCATGTGACCATGTAATTAAACCCTTTTGCCTAAAAATAGCTAATTTAATTTATATAGACGAGCCATGGAAATGTAGTGCTTTGTTCTTGCAACATGGCGGAATTGAAACGTATCAGTCATCCCCTGGTAGCGTCTAGTAATTTAATGCTGGTCATCAGTGTTAAATTGGACAGGCTGCCAGGCGCAGTGAAATGGTCCTCCAACCAGGTTTTATAACCCATCACTGGATATCAGAGATTGATTGGCGTGGACGACAACTCTGACGTTAATTATAAGTTATTGATTGATCTTGTCCATTAATATGCCGCTGCTAATCATTTACCTGTGTTCGCTACTGGTGGAGTATTTTAGTAATCATTCTCCGCTGTCAATTATCGATCGATATTCCGCGCACAATTAATAACCAGGTTTAATGGTGAGCTCGGAGGCAAAAAATTTAAAATGATGTCTGCATTGACGAGCAGTGGCACACGCCGTCTCTTTGCGTCTCTCAGCTGAATTCACACATGGACAGACGCTTCATTTGGACTATTGGTACCCTGTGCACACACACAGAGGCAGGCGAGCACTCTCGCACTGAACATTAGCGCAACACAGACTCTAACACACATTTAATCCTGTGGCTTATGGCTGGTTTCTCAGGGAGCGAGATGTGTCTGTCGCAGAGTCAGCCTCTTGATCATATAAATACTTTTGACTTACAGAGGAAAAGAGAAAATAAAGAGGGTAAGATCAAGGTGGTCGAGGGAGTGGTGAGGGGGGGATGTGAAAGAGGGCGAGAGTAATGCATATGCATACGTATTTCTTCATTTTGTACTGTTGCATTCTCAACTACGTTCTCTCCTCATCTGTCCCTCTTGACTTTTCTTCACCTAATCCTCTCCTGCTTTCCCAACCCCTGTAGAGTGAATATGTAATTACTTGTTTTGTCTTGCTATTTTACATCCTCTCCTCTCCTCTCCTCTCCTCTCCTCTCCTCTCCTCTCCTCTCCTCTCCTTTCCTCTCCTCTCCTCTCCTCTCCTCTCCTCTCCCAAAAGTAGTATAGCTTGACGTAGAACAAGGACATGTAAACGTATGGATTTGTCTTCCACACCAGAGGCCAGGAATCACATTCCAGGTGATGCTTCGATATAATGGTGACTTTTTTAATTTTGGCCAAAAGCACAATCTTTCCTTCACCTTAACCGGGTGGCTTTATTTCCATGAATATAACCCTTTCTCAAATACCATTAGCAGAGAACCAAAGACTGAAGAAACGTTGGCAGTGAAGATTTTGCTGATACATTCAATATGAACATATGAATATGGCAAAATATGTTGTCACGGATCATTTTAAATGTAATGGTTCTGGACAGCATTAATATTCTCCAAAAGCTTGTTTCCCTAATGCAAAATAGTTGTTTATGAATGCAATTCTTTGGATGGAGGTGCCCCTTAACCCTCAGAGCAAGTGTGGGTGTGTGTTGCTTCATATTTCTTAAAGAATCTGAAGCCTTTGATATTTTCCAACATTAGAGGGCATTGCAATCTCAGTTCTCCCTCTCTGTCTTTTACAATTTGTTTTGTGCTACTGTGGTGTTACTACAGTAGCTGTACTGGGAACTCCCCCATTGAGTAATGAGCAAGTATGTGTTTTCTGCGTTTATTCTTATCCTTGATACTTTGGCTGCTCCAGAAAAATGTTTTCTCTCCATCCATCTTCCTCCAGCCCTAATCGCTCATTCTTCTTTTCTCTTTCCTCCTCCTACCAACATTCACCCATGGTGAATTTCTAATCACCACCGTTCTCATATCCCACATCCGCCATCTCTCCTCTTCCCTCCTTCCTTTCATCCTTAAGTCTTGCCTCTCCTCTCTCCTCCCTCCAGCCCCTGTCCCTAGTGAATTTGTTATAAGTGTTACTTGTAATTGGTGGGTGCTCACTGGGTTTAGCTCTGATAATCTCTCATGTTTATTTTCCATCTTGGCCAACACACAGGGTGCATATTTAATTCCTCCACACAGAGTTCCATCAGGATGATGTGTTTTTAGATTGCTGGAGAGCCAAATCTTCTCGTGTATTTCATAGTTATGTTTGCCTTCTATGATTTTCGAGATGCCAGCTTGCACATATTGAATGCTAAACTGCTAAATTGAAAGAAGAGATAATTTTGCCATGCAAATTGGACTAAAGAGAGACTGCACTCCAGCGAGTTGTTCCAGCTGTTCCCGGGCCCTGTGGATCCATAACAGCTTTTTGTATACAATTGCTCTTTTCCTCCAAGGTCTAGTGCAAATGTGCATTTACAGGCTGGTGTCATGAGTGTAATAAGTATAAGCATAATTCATCATAATTGAATGCAAAGACATGGTTGCATCCTGCAGGAGCCATCAGCAAAGATGGCTCTGCCATGGACTAACTAACAAAATGATGGAATTCTGGAAAGTATACTTTTAATGCATCTCTAATGTCTTTTGTCACTGAAACTTTATCATAATTGTGTGTATTTCCTCCAGAAATGTCACGAAATGCACAGATACGCACATATACCCAAATCAAACGCACTGCTTAAATCGCTATGAAGTGTTCCAGATATGAAACAAGTCTTTGATTAAAGGCCCGTCAAATTGGGAAAATCCGCTGTGTTTCTCAATTACTGAGAAGGTGACTTTTGGGAGATATGAGGTTTCTGGAAGACACAGGCTTTTTGTATGTACACTCCAACACACACACACACACACACACAAACTCAGACACACGGATACATTGTACACGCGAACACAATCTGTCAGTCTTCCATATCCTCTTCATTATTTCAAAATGATTAGAAGTAGACATGACATGAACATGTTGAGTGGGCACATGCACACACACACGCACCGCCCACACACACACACACACACACACTCATAAAAATACAAAAATATGTTGGGCACATTAAGAAAGCCTGTGATACCCCGAGGTTGTGACCGTAAACACACAAGCGCACGCACACACTCGTTATAGGAACGCGTTACAGGAAAGCCAGATGAGAAATTAACAAAGACAGACCGTCTCATATCCAGCTGGTGCCCCCTGTTGGTGTGTGTGTTTTTTGTGTGTGTGTGTGTGTGTGTGTGTCTGCGTGTGTGTATGAGGTGTTCTAGTCCTTGTCAAGAAGCAGGAAACATAGCCAGGAAAGGAGGAGCTATTTAATAAGAGACATAATCTTGGTTTAAAATGGAAAATAGTCTATCTAGGAATCCTTCTCCATGCTGTAGATGGATGTGCGGATACACAGAAGTGTCGGTCAGAGGTTCGATCCCTGGTGACAGTCTGTCCCTGTCAGACTGTCCTTGAGGGAGACACTGATGCCCTTAATGACCGCATGCTCTCTGGGGAAAAATACATACAGTAACTGACAGGAATTTCATACAAGAGCAACACAACAACAGAACTGAAATGACACAAAAAAATGCAGAATATAAAGCCGTAGAAAAGGTTGTTGATTATCGGTGTGGAAGCCGGCTATTCATCACAAAAGCTCCACGGTAAAAATCATGTTGATGTCACGTCAACCTGAGGTTAACTTGAGCTGAATAAATTTGGTGCCAGTCCTGTCGCTGTGCCTTTGATTCGTACCGATTTCAGTAATTTGACTGCCAGTGTCTTCACTACGTTCTAGGTTTCTCACGCTAGTGAAGGGAAAAATAAATTCAAACGAAGCAAAAAGTCGTTTGTTGTGTTTTGTTTATCTTGAAGTCAACAAAACGCTAAAATTACAATAAATACGAAGCCTCAATAATTATACTTCTATTTATTTACAGTTTAATTTAAGGGTTGCAACAGTTATTTTAATGAGGAGCAAATTATTCATGTATAGCGTTGCATTAGTGTCATAGAGGATTAGAAATACCAAATTTGATCCCTTTTGAATCTTTTTCACACTGAATGTCAGAGTAGAGACTGCATAAACCCTTTATCTTAACATTCACAAGTAACTTTAAATAGTGTCTTCACCTCAGATAATGATAGCTGTGAATTTCCTTAATGGATGTTCTGCTACAGATGTATGCACATTGTTGTCAGTAATAATGTGCAAATGATGTACTAGCAGCAATACACTTTATTCACAAATATGAAATAAAGTGTTGATAACTGACATCGTGCTATCCCCATTGAACATGTTTAGACTATGATCTGTAATGTCTCATTGTAATTGAACAAGTCATTAACTCCACATTTATTTGAGATCTGTTGTCACACAATTCAATTCACTCTGTTTCTTTATCTGTTGTAATTACACACATTTACAGATATTACTTCTAACATTTTATGGTTCCTTGGTCGGCTTTTATATCAGATTTTTCTAACAAGATTGTTGCTACGGTAACAATGTGAGCATTCAAATGATTTCAGCCGTTAGTATGGTGCATCAATTAGCGATGCAATACAGACACACACACACACACACACACACACACACACAAACATACACACACATACGTGCACAAAGATAAAAGATATGCCAAAAACTAAATGTTTCGGAGGCAAAAAAAACAACCTAAAACCAGTTTATTGTCTGCTAATATCACAAAACAAACATTGTTTAAAGGTACTTTGATGATTTATTTGTTCCCTTATTACTAGCATAATAAGTTCAGCTTGACATACTCATAAAATATGCAGCCATTTTTAACAAAAGCAAACGTAACACATGATTTGTGTCAGCATTGGTTCAAGAAAACATCTCAGTTAAGTGAGATGTTCATGCATTAGTTAGACATTAATGTAGAGGCTTAAGGGGCCTTATTACTAAGCAGTTACAGTAGTGGGGTTTAATTATTTGAGATTTCTGGTAATTAATATTATGTTCGTGGACAAGACAAATTATTTGAATATTTATCCAGTAGTGGTAAAAAAAAAAGACACACAGACAACTGCACAATACACAGATACACATGAGGTAATTTGATTATTCAGTTTGTGAGAGAAAAAAGTCTGTTACCCCAACTACAGTCTTCACTGTCTCAACTCCAACAATTTTAATTACTATCTATTATGGATTAAAGTATTTTTTTATATAAAGTGCTATCATTAGTTTAATCAATCCTATAGAGTGCATTTCACACAACATAACATGTTCGTACTAATATAAGAAAAATAATGGCATTTCTTAGAATACAGGGTTTTAGAAGGGAGAGAAAAACACAGAGCTAAAATGGAGGCATTTTTGTGTTTATGTGCTTAGACCTGGTCTGTGATGACAGGTATGCCCATGTGCCCCTAACCCACAGAAACATGGCTGTCAGCAGACATCACACACACACGCACACGCACACACAACCTCACTAGCTCATCACCTCGTGCTCTTATGCTCATGAGGATAGTCTATTGTTTTATCGTTCTTTTAAATTAATTCCGCCTGATCTTAAAGATTTTTTTTCTTTTGTTATGACATTTCACATCATGTCTAAATCTTAGCAAGCCAGGAAGTATTTGGATTAGTTATGTGCCTATATACGCACCCTAGTCTCCTCCTGCGGTCTTATTTGCTAGGAGTCTCAGAGCTCTTCAGGTGATGCATTTCCTTCCTAAGTGATGATGTATTTCCTGTCTTGAGTCTTGCGCCTTGGGAGCCTTTTTGTACTGTCGTTCATTCGGTATGTGTGTGTCTTTATGTGCAAAGGATGCCTTTCTGTATGTGTGTCTGTGCACATGCATGCGTGTGCTTGTCTGCTCCATTCCCAGAGAAGACTCATTTCCCCAGCAGGCCCTGTCAGGCTGGTTCTGGGCGCACTCAGTTCACAGCTGGGGGCTACTGCTGTCACCTGCTCACCTAACATCTCTCCTCTCCTCTTCCCTCCTCTCCTCTGTTCGGCTCCAAGTAAGAACGTTGGTGAATGTTATGTATCACTATATACTGTTAAACACTCACTGATTCATATTGGCCCAAAGTGAAAGGGAACTGGTCTTTTGTAGTTGGCGATACAATTACTCCAAAGAGACTGTGCAGCCAGACAATTGCACTGAGAGTCTAAAAGTCCTATTTTTACACCAGTGTTTAGCGCAAGTCTTCACTTCAAATTGCTGTTTTCTAAAGCTTTCATGCTTGGGTGACCACCAGCATGCTCCAAAAAGGAGGACACCTCTGCAGGGCATGCAGGGACAGTAACCAAGACAGCTACTGTTACAGTTAATATGTGTGTATACATCATATATACACTCATATACAAATAACTTATAGCCACCAATTTGGCCTTTGCATGTGGACACACACACAGCCGAGAACATTTTTAAACTTCAAATTGTGAGAAAGCAAAGGAGAAACAAAGCAGATGTTGCAAATAGGAAGGTGGAATAAATTGAATAGAATAATTAAGTTATTGACGTGATCAAACTTACTTTGGTTTGCAGGGAAATGAAGTTTGCAAGCACAGACATCCCAGGGGTGATGGCATGCAGCTCTTAGACAAAAGCCCAGCAGGGTGTTGCGTTGGATATCAGTAAATGTTTTGATCTTTTGACACTGGCCGTCTGTTTCCCGCCACACCCTGACCCTACTCCGCTCTCTCTCTGTCTCACTCATGTGTCACCCTACCTCTCTCTCTCTGTCTCACTCATGTGTCACCCTACCTCTCTCACTCTGGGTCACTGGGTCTGGCAGAGAGCAGATGCTCAACCATACCATCACATTCAAAACTTGACACCAAAACACGCACACCCCCAATCTGTCATCTCCCTTTGTTAAATGTTTTAGTCTCCGTGGAGGATATTTCTCACCTGTTTTACTGTCCATCTTGGATTTCCTTTTATAAAAAAGCAATGGAGATTGATGAAACAAAAGCTATATTTAACAATCCCATTTGATTGTGCCCTATTGATTGATATACAGTATGTAATTGATTATCAGAATCTCGTGTTGTAAATATCTGATTCGGTAATTACTGGTGACTTAATTGTTAGGAGTGCTCCACCTGGGATTCCCACCTGGGTTGATTCTGATGAATTCCATATGGACCTTTGTGGTCACATGTTGAGTATTAACTGATTAAGTCCATTACTCTGTTAAACCTCCTAGTCACATGAATAACACAGTAAATGGTATAGATAATCATTAAGCTAAAATATCCTTATTCTTCTTTGCCAAGCTTTTTGTGATATACTTTATTTTTGTTGCATTTGATGCCAATGTTCTTTTATGTTTTATGTGATTTTAAAAAACCTACGACAGTAGCTAAGTGGCTCTTTGGCTTGAAAAGAACTGCAAACAATTTAATCTACATTTTCTTGTTAATAGAAAACCATAACCATATTTTTTGGTTGAGACACTATCCTTCTCCTTCCAAGTTTCCTAAGAAAAGGTTTCGAGAAAATAATTTAAATTGGTCCAACACTCATATTCCATCCCAATCACAGTGGCAATTTATATTTGAATAATGTTATACACTATAATAGAATACATACTAATATTGTAACATTATGTATCATATGTTGTTGTTTTTTTACAGGACAGAGATAAAAAAATTATAAATCAATATCTTAACAGCAGATTAACAAATGGTAAAGAAATAAAGTATATTGAACATCACAACACAGTAACTTAAAGATACAGTACAGCATAGTTCTTACAATATTAACATTGTCAATTTTGAATTATACAGTAGACATGTCTTAAAGCAATCGAGTCCACATGTAATATGGTCTGATAGCAACTCTCACTTTGCCAAGTGATGTTTCTACCTTGCTGCTGATCTTCTGAAGGTAATTTAGTGTATATCCTCCAATAAACAAAGGAAACAAAAGGCTATTATATGTACTAGTCAATGTCCAAATGTCTGGCAGAGGTTGAGCTGAAATGAGTTTTTGAGATCAAAAGAAACAGAAAGATAAAAGGATAGAAAACGGTTGAAAGATAAAAGGATTTGAGTCACTGGATCAGAATTGGTCCTTTTACAGAACAGAAATCAACAGAATTACAGTCCAGTCAAACATAAGGAACCTTGGACTCCACATGTGTCCCAAAAGTCACTGCATTCAAAAGACATTTCTTTGGACTCAATTTACACTAAATTAGTTTTCGTATACTCCTCAAAAGTCATCCAAGCAGTGATCCATAAAGCATTGCAGCTCAGATATCTATCAGATATATAACTTTTGTGTTGTCCAGTCGGCCCCTTATTCTTTTCATTATATGGGTTATTCCTTATGCATGCCCGCTGACGTCAAGAGTTTGAAGGCAAAAGACAAATATGACTAAAGTTTGCTGCAGATGAGCTAGCATCTCTTTTGTTCTGATCGGCATGCCACTTTGGCTGTAAATCTAACAGGCTGGGAACATTTAAAAAAACTTCAGCCACCAAAGTTTAAATATTAATTTGATGCCATTCGCTTTTGCATGCAGTATTTAACTTACAGGACTTCTCTCGTCTAGATCTGGTTATGCCATTAACCTAGTTCAGTGATTTATTTAGTGTTTTCAATTATAGTTGAACTAAAAGGACAACTGTTGGATTATATAGAGCTTCCATAATTTTTTTCATTTGTCCTTCAAATGTATGTGAGACACTGCTTGATGGATTTTCCAAGGAAGTGGGTCAAACCAAATTCTTCTGTTTGTTACTGTCATGTATGCAGATGTTATGCTAATTATTGACTTGTGTTAAATGGAGACATAGGTAGTAATCCAGCTACAAAATTTCATATTTTTTAGTCATGCAGAGAAGAAGAGGTTTGATCTTTCCATAAAAAGGCTAAGGATGTGAATTTATGTGTTGGATATTTAGTTCTTACGGACCTGTCTACTTCAGTCATTAGGGGCGATAACTCACTTACCCTGAGACAGTCCTATGATTTAGATTTGAAAGGCTAAAAGATCTGTTTGGTTCAATTCTAGAACTTGCGAGCTATAGATTAGTACCAGACTTTATAATTATGCTTTTGCACAGCACAGCAAACCAATAACTTGTGCTTGTTAGCCAATTCTTAACAGAAGACCAGGCAATTATCATAAACAGAGCTGCAGGGCAACTTCATCTCTCTCCTATGGCTTTTGTGCATAGAGTAAACATCACATTTACATAACACAGCACAAGAGACAACATGAATAGGCAGCAAATATAAGTCAACAACAAACTTAAAGTGTAGCGTTTTGATTTCTACATATAATGGTCACATACAATTAGGACTTTGCATTTGAAAGGGTATGGAATAAATACAAATATAGAATAGGTGACTCAAACACAACAAATGAATAAATCTAAATGAATAAATAAAAGTGGAAATGCTATGTATTGCTGTGTATTTCCTGATTCTCCATGACAGAAATGAGGTACAGGACAGTTGTGCTGAGCTGTCCAGGAGAAAAAAGTCAACTCTGCATCAATTTTAATCTAATTTCCCCCAATATAACACAGAAATAACTTTGTTTATTTTTGTTTTTAACCTTGGTTTATCAAATGAGATTCAGGAGACATACAAGATTAGTATTATTTTCTATCGACTATAAAAATAAACATTGAGGTAAATGGAACAAACCAAAAGAAGAATTGGGTTATAACAATGCCAAACGTATAAAGACTACATTTAGAAGATGCCATTCTCATCATGGCAATTAATAAAAGGAAATAAACAGAGCATTTTCTAAAATAATGAGACAGTTCTGTGAAGCTGAGTGAAGGAGCATGTAGAGCATGAAGGAGCATGTAATTTGAGCACCTCCTGAGTTCAAGTGCCCGTGTCACCAAGTACCCTGCCTTCTTAAGGGTCCTTGAGCAAGTCACACAAAACTGTGAGAGAAAACTGAGTGAAGACAATGTCAACACTGATGATGGAATAATGTGAGTTAATGTGAAGTGTTTGAACAGAGTGTGAACTCAGCTGTGGTAGTGGCATTGTGAAACGCTGTCTTATTATCTTGCAGGCTTTGAGCAGTAGTGAGAACAAGCTGTCACATTTAGTTTTTACAAGGAGGCAGTGTTTTTCTTTTTTCCTTTTTTTTATTTGAAGTGCTTTGTTGGTGCTGATATGCAGCCCCTCAGCTAAATGCACCATGATGTAGTGTCAACCGAGCGTGAGCTGTGGACTATCTCTGCTTGAACTAAAGACATCTGAGAATCATTTGGCAAACATGACATATTTGTCTTCATGCTGGGTAGTTTACACAACACAGAGAGGTGAGGGATTTCATTTAAAGGCTTATGAACCAAAACTCATTTAGGCGTGTGATTGACAAATCGTCTCAGTGGACGAGGCACAGGTAGTGTCCATCCATCCGTCCACTCCACCATTAGTTGCTGTGTCTGAACATACTGCGGTTGTCAAGTGGGATTTTCTGTCTTGTTATGAATGTTTTCTACTGATTTGCTGAGCATAAAACAACTATCTACTGTCTTGGATTTTATTACGGCTTTGTTAAAATGTATCTCTGCTTTCATAGTGCTTTCACAGGTAATGTCAGTACAGGTTGCTTGTCATGATCATCATCGTGCTTTCTTTAAGTCAAGATAACCTCGTTCTCTCTATTGGCTTACCCTGCTCCTCAAAGCTTCACTAAATTTATGTTAACCTTATTTTTTCTATTTCGATCCCAAAAGGCTTTTCAGGAAAACTCCCAGATAACTGAACGGTCCAGAAATCCCCTTTGAAATGGATGATACTCTAGTTCAATTGATGACCATTCCGTGAACCAAAGTCCATGTAAAAAAGCCAAAGGCCAAACATTAACACATACCTTTAATAACCTTCTGCAATCCTGAGGAGCCTCATGACATATGAGGAGAAATCACAATGTAGAAATATTACGTCTACAACTAATGGTAATGGGGACAGCAATAGAAAATGTAAGAAAAAAAGCAAAGCCATAGTATTGTCAATTTGCATCTCTCATTTTTAATCAAATTTGATTGGATGAATAACACTTCCTGTGTGCCTCCTGATCGCTGTAGTTGTCCAGCCTTTAATTCGGTCTAGATGGAAGTAAATTGACCCCTGATGTTGCTGTCTGTACCCTTGGAGCTAAGAGTTATGAGTAAGAGCATCAGGGGAAATAGATGTAGCAGGTACTAAGTACCGATGTAACTGTGGAGGAAACAGTGTGGTGCTGAAATTATAATCGCACCTCCCCTTCACAGCTCAGCAGGCTTTCAGGAACCTGCCAAGATCACGTTCAACACACATAGATAGACAGACACACTCATACACTCATACACACATGTAGAAAGCAGGCAGACGGTCCGCATGGAACACCAACACACAATGTGCATCCACCCACCCACAGACACACTCCTCCTACTAAAGTGATATGACTGTTCAATTTTGGGGCATTGCCCTTGTTTCTTTTCAACTCTCAATGGAAGTACATTTTGAATATATTTGTTTAACATGCTATGGATTATCTCTGTAGGGGAAATTAAGTCATTCACGCTGTAGTGCAACTGTTGCCAATGTTGTGATTAGGCAATACTATGATTACTTTAAGCTGATACATCATACAGCCTCCATAATAAATCTTTTTAATTCAAATTATCTGAGCCATAATGTGTGGGTGTTTTTTTGTTTTTTAATCAAAACATGCTTCTCAAATTCATATGCCCTCTGTGGTTAGAACGTGCCGTTGCTGCATAGATCCTTTTAGCGGCAAAGTCATGATTATGTCACGGCATTAGCTGGAGGCAAAACAAGAGAAAATGGAAGCAAACAGAAAAATACCCAAAGAGTAGCAGGCTAAAGTTACAAAATGTCGCCTGCAAGATTGCCAAGATTGAGGGACACTATGCCTCCAACTTGAAATTTCAATGCATAAGACTAAGATTACTTACTGTGATTTTAGTCTCTAGTTCGCTAAAATATCGGCAAAGTGTTTCAGAGATTGGAGGTAAATTTAGCTACTTGTTTATCTTAGTCGTATGCTTATCGTTGCGTTAGTTGTCAGAGCTGCTGAACAGCAGCGGTGAGCTCAGAACGTATTAGAAAGATGGAGAGAAAATGTTGCTCATAGTTTAGCCTTCTCGTAACTGCAGCAGCAAGCGAGCACCTTTGGCTGCAGTTAGCAGCTTTCAGATTTTCTTAAGTATGTAGGCTACATGTCTGGCTATAGAGTCAGAGTATAGGACAATCTGGTCCCGTTGGTTAATGTTAACTAGGGATGGGACGATTTAGGATTTTGATCAAAATAAATAAAAAAAGTAATTCTATTTTCGGGGATACTCGTGAATATTCTCACATCACTGAATTACATTACTGAATTACATTACTACCACTATCGTGGTAAAGAAGTGAAAGAAGTAGAGCACCCCCAGATGCTTGTTGGCATTTCAGAAATCACTAAATGATTTTGTGATTATTTGTGAGATTGTGGGATCTTAAGAGAGTGAGTGCAACTTCGGGCACATATACCCCAGTTCCTTTTGTTTAGCAGACACTTATCTTAACTTCACAACAAAAGTTTTCTCTTCATGATTGTGTTCATCCAGAACACAGCAAACGAGTGGGAATAAGTCTTAATTAATGCTTAATTTTTTTTAACATGAATTAACTGAAAACATAAATGAGTGCGTGAAAGCCAACAGGGCATGCTTTTAGTGTGAAAATGCATCCTCACAGATACTGGAATATTTACATTGTTATTGAAGCACCAACATTTTATTCATCTTACTTTTGTAACTGTCGTATATTTATTTTGTAAAGAAAGAAAGAAAGAAACCCACAAATAACCTCAATAAAAACAATTCCCTGATGTTTTTTACGACTGAAAAATAAACTGAGTAGTGCAACTTGTTACCACTTCACCTCTAATATGGTGTGTGTGCCAAAGACAGGGTTTAGTATCGATTTTCTGTAAAAGTTGAGTGTGTGTTTCTGTGTGAGAGGCCACTTGTGAGTGTGTTCGTGCTGTGTGTGTTTGCGAGTTTGTGTGCATCCGTTTGTGGTTGTCAGTCAGGTGGTTTATCTCGGCTTTGTGAGCGAGGCAGCAAATCTCCCTGTAATTACAATCTGAACAGCCCTGACATTTTACCAAGACTCCCCAGGTGTGTACACGTGTATGTGTCTATGTCTTTGTGTGTGCATGCATGTGTGTATGTGTGTGCTGAAGGCCTTTTGTCTTGTGGGGCTGAAACAGCTGGGAGCTCCTCGCTAATTAACGAGGAACCTCGTAATTACTGTTAACTGGCCTACTATAGCTGACAGAGAGAGAGAGAGAGAAAGAGAGAGACAGTCAGGAGATTGGAAGACAAAAACAGTTTGGAGTAAAGTTAGAATAGCAAATATTATAACAGTGAAGAGTGAGACCGACCTCGGTGAGAAAATACAAAAAAACAAAAAAGGTCCTGCACCGTGATAGTCATTTTTCTTTTGTCTCTTTTTTGAAGTTGTAATCAAAAATAACAACAGCGATTATGATGTCATTGTACTCACTGAAGTAATTTCTGGGGTCTGGGATCACAGTGTCAATGCTGTGACAAAGTCGGGACGACAATCGAGTAAGCAGATAGGTTGTAAACAAGCAGGTTAACTGTATTATCTACCTCTTTATTTTGATATTTAACAGATCGTGAGAGCACCTCAAATGTTTCTTGTAATCCCCTCTTAATATGGGAAAATACGCTTTCTGAAGAGCAACATCCTGTAGTCGCCACTGGTTACAACAACAGTCCAGGAAACCGTTAGCCTGACAACGCCAGACCAAATCACAAATGTAAATTAGTCTGAAACTTCTCATTTCGATACTCAAGGGTCATTATCGATGGGTTATCAACATGTAACATAGCGCCCAGCGACCAGTGACAGCTCAGTAGTACTGGCCTCTCACAGTACATTAGGGCGGGACTTGGCACAAAGAGGTTGGAAATAACACGGTTTGTTTATTGCCATTGGACAACAGGGTTGTGCAATGAAATGCAGTTTGTAGTCACATACGAAAAACACACAAACAACAAAAACAGAACCTTATTATACATGGACGGTGGATGATGAATTTAGACGTCTAACAGCTGGAGGAAAGAAGCTGTTCTGAAGTCTGGTGGATATGGTAGCTGATTCTTCTGTATTTCTTGCCAGACGGCAGCAGGGTGAACAGGCTGTGACCGGAGTGGATACTAACTTTTAATATCTCTTAGCCTTTCGCATGCACATCTTGTCACCAATATCACTGATGCTTGGTAGATGAGTACCTGTGATGTTTTTTTAAGCCAATTTTAATCACCCACTTTGGTGCCCTCTTATCCTGGGACGTGCACATCCCATGCCAGTTTGTATTGTTTCCAGTCAGGATGCTTTCTATTGCTCTTCTTCAAAAGTTAACAAGAACTTGCCACAGGGATTTGCATTGCTAAGTTTCCTTAAGGAATACAGTTTATAAGCTTTCTTCATCAGAATGGAGATGTGTGATGACATTGTGATGCTGATTCCCAGGAACGTAAAACTGTTCACTTGCTCCACCTCAGCTCCATTGATGTAGACAGGGGTGTGGGTCCTTTTTTTTCTCAAATCAACAATCAGCTCCTTGGTTTTCCTGATCAGATGACGGTAGTGTCATCTGCAAAGTTCACAACAGAGTTCTCCTCATGTCGGGGGTAGCAGTTGGGCTAGTGTGAACAGGAGGGGGCTGAGCACACAGCCCTGGGGGTCTCCGGTGTTCAACATTGGAGCGGAGGAGGTGTGGCTGATAGTCTGAACTTCCTGGGGTCTATTTTTTTGGGTGTCTAATAACTAGTTGAAGAGTGTGGTACTCAAGCCCAACGTGCTACGTTTTCTGTTCAGTTTAATGGAGAGATTGTGTTGAATGCTGAGCTGAAATCCACAAAGAATAACATTTTGATGTAGGTGTTGTTATTTTCAAGATGTGTGAGGGCTGAATGGAGGGCAGTGGAGACACATCCTCTGTGCATCTGTTGGCTCATCATGCAAACTGGTGATGGTTGAGGCTGGCTGGGATGTTGTTTTTTGATTTTAATTTTATTGACTAGCGCACATAGATGAGCTGGTATATTAGGTGTATGTATATTAAACTTTGCAAAATACTGTCAGAACTACAGCAAACACATCGTACTCTCAAGAAAAGCTTTAACCGCAGTCGATTGTTCTCCTTTTACCAAAATATACAGTCCACTTTAATCAATACTAACAGGATAGAGGCTTCCACAGAAAGTTCAGCTGCAGCCATCTTGAGTCACTACTCTTCATAGTTGTTGTCTCAAACAAGCCCCGTATTAGATAAATGGTTGTGATTGGCCCGGCAGATCTCAAGTTGCTGGAAATCTGTCCTAAGCGTAGGAGGACCAGACGAATCTGCCGGAGCAAATAAAACATGAACTTGCAGATCTGACTGGTTCCCAGGCAAAGAAATCCCTGCGTCCGGCAACAAAATAATCTGGCACATAACCCATAAAACCATGAATTGAAAATGTTACTCTTTGTTTTGTACTGATTAAACAAATGATATTTAACTGTTACTTTGTGAGCCTTAGATGGTCAGGCATATGTAGATTTACATTTTTTTTTAATGCTAGCTGTTCGCCCCTGCTTCCAGTCTTTATGCCCAGCTAAACTATACAGCTGCTGCCTGTGTCTTCCAATTTATTTCATATGTGGTTTAGATCTTCTCATATAATTCTCTGCAAAATAACAAATCGACGTAGGCTATTACTCACAATTACAAACTATTTCTTAAAAGAAAAATTACTTTCTTTACAAATTGATGAAATGATAAGTTGCTGTTTAATTAAGCTGGTGCTGTTACTCATAAAAGTGGAAGTTAAGACCAAAGTTGTATACCTATAGAAAAGTGCTAAGTGCTGCAGTAACTGTCTGGTAGCCTGTACCTGAAGCAAACCAGAGTTATCTTTGTGCTCAGTCAGCATTATGATTAGTACATGAGCTATTGGAAAAACTCTCTCATGATGAAGCCAAATGATCATAGCAAACTACTCAATTCAATCCAGCTGTTGTGTACAAGTGTGTGCAGAACTGAAACCGGATAAAACATCAAAACAGAACAAAGATATCCCATAGTTATTGCTTCTTGGTAATTTTATAAGGAGTACAAACACACAGTAGCAGTGCTGCAGGGACAGATAGTAGAAGAAGAGAGAGGCACATCAAAAACAGAGAGAAACCAATATCAACATAGAGATGAGAGAGAGACAGCAAGGTTGTTGTTTCTCCCCGGGCTAAATGTCACCGCTGCCACATTGTTTTGGTCACTTAAAGCAGCAACCTTCTGTGTGTGTGTGTGTGTGTTTGTATACATGCTTGTGACGTACATATAATGTCACGTTTGCCTATCTCACTAGGTCTTTTTGGTTGTCTTGGGAAAACTCTTAAATCTTAAAAGGTCAAGTAGATCAGTTGAGAAATACACAGACACACCAGATTACATGACATGGAAAAAAATAAACTTCACATTCACTTCTCGTTACGATGAAGTTGAAACAGAAATTCAAACACTGCTGACAACCACATCTGAAAATAACAGGCATTTTCCTGCTGTGTCTCTTGGGTTCACACTGATGATTAAAGGAACTAACAAATGATCACCGGTGTCATGTATATGTTGTTTGTTTGTCTCCACTAGAAGCAGTCCATATATATATATATATATATATATATATATATATATATATATATATATATATATACACATAAGTTTACAGTTTTATCAAAATAACATAAGCCGCATGCATATTTCTATTGTTTTTGTAAATCAAAGAGAATGCCTAATCAGCCGGGACTTCAGTATGTGTGAATGCATATGCATGTTTGGGGTCTAAGCAGTTCATTATTGATTTGTGATTAGATTTGTATGTGTGTGTGTGTGTATGAGAGAGAGAGAGAGAGAGGTAGGGGGGGTGGGGGTCTGTGTCACGCTGTGTTGATTTTCATGTCAGACAGCAGTGTTCTCTCCTCACTCCATTACTTCCCATTCTGTTGTGCGTGTGTGTGTCTGGCTGTCTGCATCTGTGATTTCACGCCTAGAACAGTTCTTGTGCTTTTTTATTTTTCTCCTTCCAGGCTTACAGCTGTTTAATTGTTCCTTACTCAAGCTCTCACACTCATATGCACACACACACACATCTCACAGTAACAAGGTGAAGTAAATGAAAAACCCAAAACACTGCTCCACATCATTAAGCAAACGGACTGTGCACTGTCACAAGAGAGTTGTGAAAACCTCTGATTTAAAATGGTTCCCTAACAAAAGAAATCATGAGTCATTAATGATGGAACCTGCCACACTATCTAAATACAGGGAGCCTAGGTCTTTTAGAAGCTTATAATGCAGCCTATTTTTCATTAAACAATTCCAATTGTGTTTGTTCTTATTTTCCCCATAGGACGCACTATCCATTGCAATGCCAAGTTGGAGTTTTCCACTAATCTGTTTTCATGTTCGAGTCTTATGTGTTTAAGGATAGTGAAGTTATAAGAGAATCTTCTGGATTCAGACAGCGAGAAGATTAAAAACTAGAGAGATGCTGACATGGTATGGCGTGTTTTAAGAGGTAGCCATTTTAAGGTTTGTTTTAAATATCATGTTGCTATTGTCCTGAGGAGAGCTTACGCACACTTTTCTGAGAATGGTAACTGCTTTTCAACCCTAGTCTACCCCATTTATATTAATGCTAATTACAGTTTTATTGTATCTTTTATTAAACATATACATTAAGTGTACTTAATGTACTAGTTATTTTCTGGATTAAGTGTATTTTTGTTCTTTCAATGTTTTTTTAGAAATAGTTTAAATTTCCTGTTGTAATTTTTCCTAAAGTTACACTCTCAAATGTCTTCTTTTGTTCAACCAGTAGTCCAAAACCTAAATATATTTAATTCATACTTCAATGCGATACAAGAGTGAAAAGTAGAAATTCTCACCACCAAGAAACTATAACTAAAGAATCGTCCTAATTAAAAACAATTACTTAAACGATCAGCTATTATATATGATATATATATATATATCAACTAATCCAAGACCATTTTTTTCAGATCGTCAGATGTGTGGTTTGTTTATCACATCCAACAGTGATGTCACAGGGTCCTTAAATAAACCTGTACATCGCCGCAGCAACGTGAGAAATTAACAACCTGGAGGGTGTTGAGTCACTCTTTAGCAATAGTTAATTTGTCATAACAGCAAGTCTTCCCCAATTATATTGTAGTTGTCATGCACAGATATTGTCAGAGGTTGGATTTAAAAAAAGAAAAAAAAAGAAACGTTGGCATTGAAAAAAAAGTTTAAAACTAAATTGGGTCACTGAACATAATCTGGGGTTTATTGATATATATTTACCTGCCATATCTTATGTTATTCTGAATTATCAGGCCTCACCTCACCCAATTTAAAACAAAGCAATGAATATATTATAATATTTTTATCATTTTAAAATAACTTTTTTTCTCACTTACGTGGAAACCACAACTGAGCTGAATTAATATTTTGCTACATTTCAGACAGTCAAGTCAGTATCTTTAAACACACCTGTAAATTTGGGCACCAAGTCTCGAGTTGATGAAGTCATCAGGTGACACTTTTCAGAGTTGGTCCATGAAGACCCAATTAGGACTGACGCTGTGGTTTAATAGAGTTTTTGTTTAAGATTAAATCCAACCAAATTGTCTTCAAATTTGCAGTATGGCTTACTGCTGTGACTCATGAGATATCCCCATGTTCCAGTACAATCTCCATGGGTGCTGTCATAGAGTCTGAGGAGTTGATCTGTTATTCACCATCTGTAGAGCAGCTCCAGGAATTGTTGCGGGATGACATCGTCACCACAGTCTCTCTCTTTGTGAACTCCAATGCCTTTTAGGAATTCTTTTGTGGTTAAATGTTGTAATTTACTTTTATGGTGTACCTTCTTTCCCTTTACCGGCCTCGTCTACTCCCACTTCACTTAGCGATTGCTGACACAGAATGCCTTTCAACAGTCTCTAGACAGTATGCCTGAACTTCCTCTATTCAGCTGAGGGTTATACGTCTGGGTGGAAAGAGCAGTCGCAATAGTCAAACTTTTTTTTTGACAAAGCAAGAGTCACACACTTTGCATTTAGACCTATAGATACTAACATCAGTGGAAACGTTTTGCCTTTATTATTGTTGAATGTTGTTACAAAATCGTAAATCCATCATGAATACTGAAGGACTGACACCTAAATCTGATGTTCACCTTTTATTCTATTCACCTTTCCAACTCTATTATGCTGAAAACTCTCTACACTCTCAACGTGTATTAAGACGTCTGTAGAATTGAAATAATAAAAAAAATCCTTTTTTGTGGAGTCGGAGTCGGAAAGGCATGCTGATTCGCTCAAAGATGTTTTTAAGAGAACAGTTTCTTCTATGATAATCTTGTCTTATGGGTGTCATTCAAAATCTGTTCCAGTCTCTAGTCTCCACTGAGGGGAATGTAAGGTCATTCGTCTTAGTTTCAGAAAATCAAGATTTTTGGCAATGTTGGATTTTCATCTTTCACCATTGATATATATTTGACTTTTTATGCTCCTTTAAACCAGCTATAAATTCTGGTTGTAGCGCAACCACTTCAGGAAAATGGAGTCACTTTATACAGGGGATGGGTATTGTTTAGACAAAAGGGGTATGGATATGTTTGATCCTTGATTCTTTAAATTTAAGTCAGAGAAAAATCAATCTCGTTGTGGAAGTACTTTTGCTGATGAGCTCCACTTCTACTTATTATCTTTTTGGAGCTGCAGTTAAAATATTCTCCTCCACTTAATATCTATAGTCAATTTTATTCACTGGGTTTCTGACAGCTGTAAGGGATCCTGGACTAGTATCTATACACAAAGCACTGCTAATATATAGTGATCCTTTTGCTAAGCCCTTTATCGCGGCAATTAGCTGGATGTCTCTTAACGGCCGGAGGAGAAAAGGGCTTTAGAGCGGCCAGCACAGGTGTGAGAGGGATGCAAGAATGAAGAATGGATTCAGGAACTGATTCATTTACTGGCTGACTGAGTGAATGACTGACATACAGGCTTTGTCCCTGCTGACTGACCAACTGACTGACTGATACAGGAGCAGACTGACTGGCTGACTGAATGATGAATAAAGCAGCTTGCTGACTGTCTGACTGACTTGTGTTTCATAAATTCCTCATGTGATGCATAGAGGATTTGATTCTTAGTACTAAGATACTTGAAGGAAAATCAACAAGGCCTTAGCCATTGGGAAAATCTGCCTGGTAAGATAATGCAGACTCTCTCCTCTCAGTTTTTTTTCTCTTCCCTTCTGTGCAGAACAAACAAGACACAGTAGAGAATTTGAAGGTCAGCTGCCTCTTTTACTTGGAAAAGGCAGTGAAATCAGCTCTGTCCAAGAAAGAGGAATGACGTTTTGTGATATAAACTATAAATGTACAGGCACAATGATGCAATGATGCAATTGAATGCGCTTACCATCTGGTTTCTACTGCAGCTCACTGGCAGTTTTATAAATACCAATTCAAATTTTTAACACATTAAAGGATAGCTGTTTTCTGAGTGAAAGGATCCATAAATGCACACACAGTCATGTTTTCATGACTTTCGGGGACATTACATTGACCTACATTAATTTCCTGGAGACTTACCTCAACACTAACCGCTGACAGCCTAATACTAACCCTGACCTAACTTTGACCTAAACTTACCCAAACCAAGTCTTCACCCTAAAATGTAATTTACGTTATAGGGATGTGATTTTTGTGCCTATTAAGAAGGTGAGTCTTTATAATGCGATAAACAGATTTAAAACAAACACATACACAGATCCACAGACACACACACACCACACACACAGACACAGACACACACACACACACACACACACACACACACACGCACACACACATCTCTGTACCTCTATCTTTGTGAGGACACTCATTGACATTCCTTGGACTCTTACCTCAATCCTCAATCTTAACCATCAAAACTAAATAACTAAATGCTAACCCTAACCTAAACTTAATTTTAGCCTGAACAAAGCCTTTGAAGAAGTGAGGACGAGCCAAAATGTCCTCACTTTCCAAAAGTGTCCTTACTCTGAAGGTCTAAAGCTCCTGGTCCTCACAAAGATATATATACAAGCATACACACACGAAGATACACAATAACACATACTCCCACAATCTTTTGGTATACTAGGGGACTACACTTTACTAAGAGACAAACAATGTTTTCTAAATGCGTGACACCACATAGTTGATAACAGACACCCTGTTTCTGTGTGTGTGTGTGTGTGTGTGTGTGTGTGTGTGTGTGAGCTGTGGCAGACAGCTGATGTTTAAAAAGCTCTAATGCTCTTTCTCCAATCTGACAACAACATCAATGCAAATTGTCCTGGGAGACACACACATTTGCATGCGCACACACACGCTCCCACAGCTAAAAAACTCAACTTGGGGATTTGAAGTTTGTTTGCATTCCACTTCTCAAACATAGACAGACACACAAACAGCCACCATGACTGGTACACGGACACTTTCACCGACACACAGATGGGCACAAAGATAGACACACACCCACTCAGTGAGACAGACAAACGGACCCACAGAAAGCAGATAACTTGAACTTAAAAGAGATGCACAAACAGAGGGAGAGAGACTGTTGGATGGGTGGGGTACAGGCAGAAAGGCGAGACAGACAAAGAGGTGTGTTTGTTGTTAAACCAGAGCGACAGAGGGTTATATTTGTGCGATGGCTGTGCAGTTGCGGAGCAGACAACAAATACCAAACATAACAGATAAGAACGTATGTTTACTGGTTATCTGCGGTAAGAAAGAACTATGAGACAAAGAGAGCTATACTGCTTCTATATTTGCGCCGTCAGACATGTCAGGTCACGTCCCTGCTACATCAGCACTTCCAATAGTCTCTGACACAACACCAGCAGGCTAAATTTGTGTCTCTGGGGTATCTTACTGCTGATAAAACTGTTTGATTTGGATGTGATTTGTTTTGTTTCAGTGGACATTTCCAACAGGTATTCCCTCATCTCAGCCTCATTGTTAATTCCCTTGAAGTGCTCTTGTTTATAATGCCAGTCAGTGGTATCCGGGGACTGTTACAAGTTTCCTATCAGTCAGTCAGAAAAACCCATACACATACAAAACATTCACACTCGCATTCAATCTTGGCTTTTGGACAAATCTTGAACAAGCACTTCTTGTTTTGATTGGGATAAAACATTTTTGCATATTCACTTAATTAAATAGATTCACGCCTCGAGGCATTTAAGCTCCACTTCGCACAAAAGGCATGATTTTTTCGACGACAAGGTGGGTCTGTCACTTGGCATCTGACTCGCTTATCTTCGCTTTTCAGCAGGTTCAGCTAAACTGGAGGTTGCTGAAGGTTTGCTCTTTAAAGCACATGTTCAGATAAACTGCAGCTGAACTCGATGTATGATGTTGTGTGATAAGGGCCGCCCCACATCGGAGACTCAAAAGAATGCCGTACAAGAGCGACATATGTTTACCTGGAAAAATATGAATTGAGAAAATCTGTATCTGCTCCATGATTTTGCTCCAGACAACACAAGTTTATACCTAACTTAAACATTTCATCCACTCTTAAGCTAATGAGCAACAGCCCCAGCGTGTCATGCAGACTTCAGACGGAAAAGCACCCGTTGGGGAAGGTTTCAAAATCAGGACCTCCGGCTGTGAGGCAGCAATGTGCTATACTCTGAGCCACCATGAATAATATGATTTGATAATTCGTATTATAATATAAAGCCGACGGAGAGAGACACTGCCATATGTAAGGGCTATAACCGACACCCCGTATTAAAATAGCGTCACCCCGCTTCTGGCTGTGGTTGCTTTGTGACTGATTGGATTGTCTTTCAATCGATTGACACACGGAATAACAGGAGAGTCTTCTGAGAGCAGTCGTCATCGATTTTGAGGCTGTGTAACCTCTGACTTTGTCAAGTTATAACCTCAGGAGTAACACCTATGTCTGTTTTGAGCTTTGATTCCTTGCAAACATGTCAAATGGCTTTGTTAAATATTTCAAATATACCTAAGATTTACACTGTATAATCCAGAATCTTCTAATTAACCACAGCCATAAATGCACGGTTGATGGTCCTGTTTTTCCTCTCTGTCCGTCTATCGACTGGACTTTCCAGTTTTAAACTTGACCAAAGTCATTTCAATAACACAAACACACACACACACACACACACACACACACACACACACACACAGACTCCCCAGTTACATCTTATGCCTCCTGCAATACACTGATAAGGCTCTCTCTGTCTCTCTCTCCCTGTCTCTCTCATTTTCTTTGTTTCTCTTGCTTTTTCTCCGTCTCTTTTCTATTTTGTCCAATTTTATTCCATCTAGCTCTCTTGTTCTCTGTCTCTCCCTCCTTATCTCTATCTTTGTGTCCTCCCATCTCTTGTCCACCTCTCTCTCGCCCTCTCATCTTTCTCTCTTTCCATCTTTTCATCCCCACTGCACCGTTTGTCCATCACAATTGTTCGGTCTCAAATCCCACTGTACCCCCTGTCTTTATCTGTCATCTTTGAGAAGATTTTTAACCACATCTTCCATTTTATTTTTGTCTTCTTCAAGAACTTTTTTGACGAGAGTCTTGTAATGTTTGTTCTGAAATTCATTCTGGCTCAGGGCATGGT
Source organism: Ophiodon elongatus (assembly GCA_016806645.1). NCBI lineage: Eukaryota > Metazoa > Chordata > Actinopteri > Perciformes > Hexagrammidae > Ophiodon > Ophiodon elongatus. Next base: position 1,241,537 of record JACSYO010000476.1, on the reverse strand, counting down.
AGTTTTATGTCCAGTAACAACTCACATTTTAAGCATTATCTAAAGCATTATTTTACGAGTAAAATTGAGTCCTTTTGCTTTGTAAAAATGTGCTGAGCACTCTAGATTTATCCGAGTGCCCTGAAGCAATGTATTTTAATGGTCTGTTATACCACAAAGAGGAAAGTATCAGCTCAAGTGATGATATTTACATTTAAAAAGGGGCATACAGTATTTACAAAAGAGCCTTCAGACAAAGACGGATCCTCGAAGGATGTCAAGTCAACTCTGTTCTTGTGCCCTTTCTAGTACATAACAGAAAACTTGGAGCAAACCATCAAGCTCACATATATTCACATATCATCGTATGAACTAGCATTTACTCAGTGGATTATTTCTACAAACGACACTATTTATCTATAGACTTAAGTGGTGTCAGTGATCACATCCCGGAAGGACATTGTGAAATATCCATATGTCTCTGTGTTATGCCCACTTGTTGCACTGTATTGGTTTGTGTTAAAACAACTGACACTTTCTTAAATATATTACTTTGAAGACAGCTTTTCAATCAGAAGGCTAACATGGGTAACTATGCAGTAATACCCACTATTGTTTTCTTAACTTAGATTGTAGGTAGTTTGTTGTTTCACCTGCTGCACTACCATAAGTGCCCATTTTATTGGACTTGAGCTTGCAGACAACAAGTTTTAAAATTGTCATGCACTCCTTTTCCATTTTCCAAGTGCAAAAAGCATAATTTGCCGACTAGCTTACCTCATTGATGATCCAAACGACTACCATTATTTTGTCTGTGGGGGAAAATTGCTGGAACAAATCAGCCGCTGGACAATCGGCGGCTTGCAAGTGTGATCGCCACCGCAATTCACAAAGAGAGGCATCTTCTTGACCATGAAAAGAAAGGAAAACTTTTTTTAATCTTTTTTTAATCAAGTTGAATCTTGTGTTTTCTTTAGCCAAATGTGCTCAAGTTAAAACGGCTAATGTGACAAACAGTTGGAGGGAGTGTGGGGCTTTGAGGATGTCGGATGACTTGATGGTTTTTTGGCATCATTGGCTTTATTCAAAAGTATGCGGTCAAGATACACACATGAAAAGTGTGAAGAGAGAATGCGGGCTATGTGTCTCAGACTAATTTGGTAGATGCACCCATTAAACTCTTGTATATATTTTTTTATATGATGTAAAAAATTCAACAAAAAAACTCATTAAATTGGGAGCAAAATGGCTCATGAAAGTAGCTGGTAATGGACCGTTTTAAGTCTTGCTTCAATAAAACTATAGATACACTTACATTAGTGGTGAGAGAGAAGGGTATAAGAAACTTCTGCTTTAAGAAATTTCAAGGATAAAGATACCGTGTAGTAGTACGAGTATCATATCATAGGCTTCTTTTAAATGCATACAGAGCTGCACTGAAATGGATGGCGCTATCATATTATGATCCTACAGTAAGAAAACAGTTGAGCATTATTATTTGAGACTTTCACAGCAGTTAAATCTGATAGTCATGTAACAGATTGGAAGACAAAAGGAGACAACTAAATTGTCTAAACCTTTTTCCTCTGTTAATACAATCTAATATTACTCTAATGGAGAAATAATACAACATTTGCTTTTTTTGCATTCATTTCAAACTTATCCAAGTTTTTTCAAAACCGTAAACATGTGCTATTAGTACAGAATCTTAACCCATGCAAAGATTACTATCTGAAATTGATATCATAATTCAAAGAGTGCTATCAGTTCGTACCCTGCAAACTAAATTACACAGATAACACTAATCTTTGCTATGTGTGGGTGCCAGGTTGCATGTGATTGCATATGTGCTGTAACACTGGCATGTCTTTGTTTGTTCATGCTGATCATTCGGGAGACCCGGTTTAAGTTTAACACAAAACGCTCATTCAGCTGTCACATCTCATTGGCTTCTGGTGCCTCTCTAAAGCATCCTGCGAGCCAATAAAGTTTACTCAAGGTTACGATGTCACAGCAGCTGTTTCCTGAAGAGATGGAGTAAATTAATTGGGCCAGATGACTCAGCAAAATGTTATCTTGCGCAGGCTGACAAACACACACACACACACACACACACTGATGTATCTTCACTCTCACACGAACTTTGCATATATACACCAACACCATAATATTGTAAATGTATCACCCTACGACCTACGATGCACACACTCTCACTCACTCACTCACTCACTCACTCACGCAATCACACACATGTCTTCCTCTTCTGCACTCAATATGGCTCATGCTTCTGAGAACAATGACTAGTGCAATGAGTGGCATATACTGCTTAACTTGAGCTTTGGTGTGTGCGTGTGTGTGTGTGTGGTGTGAGTGTGTGTGTACATGTGAGAGTGTATTTGATGTCAGCAGGGTTGATTCACACTCACTTACCCCCCGACAACTGGAATCATACCACCCGCCTCTTGACGAGCTCACATCAACACACACTCACACAAAGCTAATTAGGAGTCTTCATTATTGTTGGATTATGCTGTTCAGCTCCGCAGCTACAGGCTTTTCTTTATGGGTGGAAGAGAGCTAAGGACTCTTAAGTACATTTAGCAGACTGCTAGTTTGACTTAAATAATGGATTTGTGCACAAGACTAACTAATGAAGAAGAGTAGTGTTACCCATACCCGATGCCACAACACACAGGCCTCCAGTCCTCTTCGTGTTCTGTATGCTGTGGTGATTTATTTGTTTTTCTTTAGATGGTTGTCTGAGGATTATACTTTTTTAACTGCATTCGGGGGCAAAACTCCTCAGTCCTGCCATCTATGTAGGGGTTATCTCTTAAACCAAATGGAATTTTTCCTAAGAGAGCGAGGGTTTTACAAGTATCTGTGGGCAAGCTTAAAGAAACGCTTTGATTAATCACAACTGGTCTGATATTTGTATATGTTTACCATAATCTGAATTCTGATGGGGCAAAAAAAAGGTTGGCACACTGGTTGGAAACAAACCACAAGATAAGCTATAAGATGTTTTCCTACATGATAAAAACTCAGGCAAATAATAACATTTCATAACTGTTTGCACAAAATGTCCTTTGTGAACATCAGCTTTCAGAAAGACTCCCTGGTTCAATCTACTATACCTACTGCACTGTAGTTGTTTGGATTCACAGTTTTTCTGTGCAATGAGGCATCATTACTGACACTTCAGGCATGCTCACTTCCATCCATTTTTTATAGTTTAAGCAGGAGCCAGCAGGCTAAGAATTGTGTATAGTGTATATGTAGTGCCGTTCTAACTTAACAAACGAAGCACTTTCCAACTAACTTCATTTTGTATAATTCTGTACGTCTGTTTGTTTGTGCTATGTATACACCAAAAAATATACCCAAAAAGTCCTATTTGAGAACAAATAATAAACTATCTAATATCTATCCAGCCATCTATCTACAGTATCCAATTTGTCTCTTCTTCACCCATTCATATACTACACATACAAACACACACACACACATACCGATGAGGTAGGAGTCAGAGCTGCCATATCCGTTGGGGAAAATCACTTCATCACATATCAACTAGCCACCTATCTAAATAAAGTGATTTAGACAATCCTGCTGAAAAACTGTCTGATGGTCTGAACACTGTGTCTTGCTTGTAGCTTATCGGACTACTTGGTGATTACAATCTTAAAATCTATATCGAATTCATGGCCAAAACTACAAAAACAAGTCCCAAGTTTAAACCAGAAATTTTCTTTAAACCCTATTTGGGGAAAACCATTCATCATCATTAGTCAGTAAATGGAAATCAAGCCAGGGAGCGTCCTTGTGCTTGTACCAGTTTGGCATGTACAATACCAAAGGTGTCATTGCTCAAGGGCTCTTTGGCAGTATCGGGAACCGAACCTTTTCATTATGTTGGCTCTTATAACCAATCTGCTACGCTCCATTGATCCTCATACTGGCTTTCTTTCCCCTCTTAAAACCACCCCACTCACCTCCACTCCTCTCCTCTTTGCTTCTCTCAATCATGAAGTGAAGTATTTAGCATTTTGTGACTA